>JASAMX010033897.1:0-10000 GCA_030248175.1 Microlaimidae sp. YZB2_3
TAAATTTGTTTGCAAATCTTCATCTAAGGATTACCACATTCAAACCTTAAAACTTCAAAAAGATTTAGATAGAATATACAGCTGGTCACATCACAAGACTGGCAATTGCAATTATCAGATCATAAATGTGAAGTTCTTTATATTCGAAATCATAGCAAAAAGTTAATTTGTAAATCTAAGCTTGCTAATAATGTACTTGCAAATACAGAATTGGTGCGTGACATAGGTGTTTATATATCTCATGATATGAAATTCTATAAACACTGTGAAATCACAACAAAAAAGCAATGAGAGTGACATCACTAATTTTTAGAACATTTAATTCAAACTCTAAAAATAATCTTCTCAGAGCATATAAGTCCTATGTTAGCCCAATTCTGGAGTACGTTAGTGAAGTTTGGAACCCTTATTTACAAAAATGTATATAAACATTTTGGAAAAAGTGCAACAAAATTTCACTAGGAGGTTGCTTTATAAATGCAAGTTGTTACCTGTTGGTTATGAACAAAAACTGGATTACCTAGGTTTAGAAAGATTAAAGGAACGAATAGACAAAACTGATTTATATGAGTGCTTTAAAATAATAGATAGCTTAAACAATTTCCAAGCCAATGATTTTTTAAGTTTAACCTGCAGCCCACCAGTGGTCATCGCTTTAAATTGGCTGTTGAAGATAGCCCAATTAATGCAAGGATTTTTTTTTGCAAATAGGGTGGTTACACCTTTGGAACAATCTACTCCCGTCTCAAGTAACTATCGATTCTTTGGATGCATTCAAGAAAAGTTTTAAAACTGACTTAAATAAGCGCTTTTTTTAGCTTTTAAAGTCATTTCAGATAGATATGTTCGTTGATATTTTGTTAGAATTGTCGTTTATGTTGGCGGCGATTAAGTCGCAGATTTGATGTTGTTGATAAAAAATAAGAAAAGAAAAAGAAGAATAAGAAAAAAAGAAAAGAAAAATGAAATGATGAAACAGTAGAATTAAACTATGCATAGACTATGCTTAGTAAAATATTAATTCTGTTATCTGATCTTTAAAAAAAGGTTTGTATAATATGCCTGGGGCCTGTTTCATAAAAACCTTTGTAAATTCTCATTTTACAAATCACCGCCTATTTTTTGTAAAATATGCTATAAAGGTTATTCAACTTGTAATCCGGGGGGAGCATCTCCGCGCACTGCTCTGCGCTGATTGGTCACAGCCACGTCATTTCATTATTTATTTTCATTATTTATTTATTTATTTTCATTTACAAAAAATAGGCGAAGATTCGTAAAATGAAAATTTACAAACGTCTTTATAAAATAGGCCCCTGGGGCCTATTTCATAAAAACTGCTTGTAATTAATTTACAGCTGTAAATTAATAAACGCATATTTTTTTCGGTATTTTTAATTAAAAAGTATATTAATAAAATTGCGTTTAAAAGTTAAAAAATTACATGTCTGTAAATTTCACAGTTACGTACGTATTGTTTAATTAATAAAATTATTAATTTACAATTAGAAAAATCTTGATGAAATAGGCCCCAGGGCGCTGTTTCATAAAAGTTATGGACATTTCATTTCTTTGTAAAAACCCCATTATTTTTTGTATATCTCAGTTTTTTCTTGGTAACTTTAAAGACCCTATGTTAAACATACACTGGGCTGATTCAACAAAAATGACCGTACTTCGTGTTTGATATAGTACACCTGAACATTTTTTAGCCGCCATTTTTTAAAAAACAAGCGCTTTGACCAATAAAACGTGAGCGCGGCAAATTTTCTGCTAACAAAGACCAGAAAAATGTCGCTTACAAAAAAAGAATGGACTTTTACACAAAAAATTGAATGTTCGTAACTTTTATGAAACAGCCCCCAGGTACAAATCATCTGTTAGCGATATATAAAAACTTAAACCTGGAATTTTGTCGCCTGTACACAGGATTTTTGTACAAAACTTGACGCTGTTTCATAAAAATTACAAACATGTCATTTCTTTGTAAATCTGTTTTGTACTTGTAACTTTAAAAATCCTAATGTTAAACGTACATTGGGCTGATTCAACAAAAACGACCTACTTCGTGTCTGATAATAAATATGAACATCTTTTTAACCGCCATATTTTTTTTAAAATTGCGCCTTGACCAATCGAACGTGAGTGCGACAAAAGACCAGAGTAGAGTACTGCTTTTAAATCACCGGGGCCGGTCCACTAAACGCGTGCTGACTAGGTGCTAAGTTAGTACGTTGTTTAAAACTCTGAATAATGTTTTAATTTTGGTGTTTTTTCTCAAGATATCTTATGGGACTTTTTTTTAAAACGGGATAAATTAATATTTACACAGTTTTATGCATATTTGCTTTAAATAAAACTTAGTACAGCCTTAACCCCTAGTTATGAGTTTTTTTAACCCTTAACTAGGGGTTATTGCCTTATTAGCTTGTATTTATAACAAATATGCATAAAATTAATAAAATATCAATATATGCAATGCAGACAAAGAGTTTAATAAGATTTTTTGAGAAAAAAAAGCTAAGAAATTAAAACATTACTAAGAGTTTTAAACAACGTGCTAAAATAGCACCTAGTCAGCACACGTTTAGTGGACCCGCCCCAAAGTACTGTCGTATTTTTTCTTGAATTTAAAAAATTACAAAAAAGTAGGGAAATTTACAAAGAAAGAATGGACTTTTACATAGAAATTGAATGTTCGTAACTTTCATGAAACAGCAACCTGGAATTAAATTTAGGCGAAAATGTTGACGTTGGGCTGATTCTAAAAGAATACGAACACGAACGAACAATGACACACGAGAAGGGAACAACGAATTTTCGAGAAATATGGAGTCTGAAATGGATGCGAGTCCCTTTAATTGTTTCCATTTTGGCAACTGTATCTCGGGACGTTTGCGGAATCGACGCCATTTCGTAGGATTTTTAACCAGTTTAAACAAAATAATAATTATATTTATAATTATTTATAACCTAAATTTTGTTTTAATAAACGATTCGCACAAAATAAATTAAAAAGGGATTGTTAGTTTTTAACTAAAATTAAATACATACACTATATGCGACATATTATACAAATGTTTCTTACTATACTAAAAAGTAAACTCTGGCAAAGTCCAAATAAAACTGCATTGCCGTGAACAAATGACCATATTGATTGTTTTATAGCTACAATACCTACGATTGAGTAAAATTTAGTTATTGGGCAATTTATTAGGGGTCACTAAAAAGAAGTAACGATGCGTCGCTACAATATTTAGTTCTAAAACTGCGATCAGTTAAATTTTAGTTAAAAATTTGCACCATTTTTCTTCAAAGTTTTAAAATGTATTTCAATTTAATATTTCAACATTGAAACCCATTTTCAGAAAAATTAAGTATTTACAAACTTTGATTTTAAAAATAACTTCATGATGGAACTAAATAGGGTAGTGCATTTAATTTCGGCACTTTTTCGTTTTAATCCAATGTAACTTTTCACTGTATGGCCCGATTTAAATGTTTGATAGTTCATTTTGAAGCTTTCACGATACTTCTTTTTGCGTAATAAAAGTTTCACTGTCCGAAAGTCGTTTTTTTACTTAATTAAATCAGTTTTTAAAACATGAAAAATTGCCTAAAATAAATGTATGCATTTAATTTCGGCACTTTACAAACAATCAATTGTTTCTCAGTCAAAAAATCATCATTTTTAAAAATTTTAAAGCCTAACAATTATCTTCAGACAGGTTTCTTTAATTTAAGCTTCTACTTGTTGTTCAACATGTAACTGGCAAAAAGTTATAGCTAAAATGCCAAATGGTATCAAAATTAGCAAAATTGACACAAAATGACGGGTATTTTTAAAGACGTTATAATTGGTTAAAAATAAGCACATAAACATCGCAATGCATATAAAATTTCGTTCATTTTTATAAAGAATTTGAAAAGATATAATGTTTAAAAGTAGTGCATCAAAAACCATTTAATTTCGGCAATTTTTCCCCAAAGTTCAATGAAAAAATAAGACGCCTAAAACCAATTGTCGTTTGTGTTATGCACTTTAATATTTGTTTAAAACGCTTTAGCACTTTAGCATCCTAGTGTTTAAGTGTATACATAATTTTAGAATTTGTAACAAATAAATTGGATAGAAATTCTCGAATTTGAAATATGTTTTTGTTGTTATGGAAAAAAGCGCATTTAATTTCGGCACTTTTTAAAATGTACCCACTTAATCGAGTTTAAGTGCCACTTAATCAAACCCGTTTTTACCTAAACTATCGCTCGAAACGACCGAAAACAAACTGCTATTTTTTTGTAATTTAGGAAAAAAGTGCATTTAATTTCGGCACTTTTTAAAGTGACCCGCTTAATCGAGTTTAAGCGCAGTGCTATGACCCCTACACATTTCAACGTTTTTTTTTAGCTATTTACAGCTACAATTTAACACCCGACCACTTAATTCAACCCGTTTTTACCTAAATTATCGATCAAAACGACCGAAAACAAATTGTTATTTTTTGTAATTTAGGAAAAAAGTTTATTTAATTTCAGCAGTTTTAAAAATTTAAAAGTAGCAAAAGAACAAAACTTCCAACGAAACTCAGGTAAAATTAGAACCTATTATTTTTTAACGGTTATAGATGCTTTGGTTTTAGCAGTAGACAGCAATATGTGTGCCGAAATTACACGATTTTATTTTATAACGATTTCTCACCACAGACGCAACGTAGAACCACGGGGACTAAAAATTCTGAAAATAAAGTAAATTTTACCAGGACAGTTTAATTTTTAAACCAATTTATTGCGTAATCATGAAATGCCCATGTTCTAAAAACGAGTAACAATTTTATTTTTTATAAATCACACAATTTCACATAAAAATATCACAACATAACAAATAAAAAGCTCTTGACAGTCATCTACAAATAATTATCTCTCATTTGAGCTATCAAACGTCTGTATTCCGTCAAGGATTACCAAAAATATAGTCCAAAATCAAAAATGCCCAATTTAGAAAAGTGCCGAAATTAAATGCACTACCCTACTGCTAAAATAAATACGTTTTTATAATTTTTATTTCAGTAATTATTCCACTGAACTGTTCAAAGAAATTGGGCTAGACAAGATTCAAAGCCAAATTGCCACAATATTAATTACAATTCCTGGTTTTATTGGCGCTATTATGGCCACTGAATTGGTGGAGAAAAGTGGAAGGAGGTTTCTTTTATTTTCTGGATGGTTTTTATCAACATTAGGCAAGGACTTACTGGTACAATGCAATGCAAAGTAAAGTGAAAAAAAACTAATTGATAAACAGTGTATTATTTATGCTTAACTCAACTTTGGTGGTAGATCCTACGTACGTATTAAGTTAAGATAAATCAAAATAAATCTAGAAAAAGACCACTTAAGGTAGAACACCACAGTTATGACGAATTTTACTAAAAGTCAGATATCAATTTACATATTAATTTTTGTCTGACAAAAGTATAGTGCAATCGAAAGTTCAGATTATGATGTATCTAATGGTAATAATTTCATTGTTTACTACCAGTTGTTCCATTTTTTGATATATTTAAATGAATCTAAAGCTCAAAAAACCGTTTTTGGCCATTTAAAAAATTTCATTCACTCAGTTTTTTCCGCAATTTTTTAGAAAGTTAAAAAAATAGGGGGCAACTTTTAGATGTGGTTTGGTGTAAAACGTAATTGAAAATTTGAAGAAAATTAAAAAAATTGATGTTTTTTAAAGAAAAATCAAATAAAAAAAATCCTGAATTAGTTTTCTAATAAAACACAATTCAAAATATTCATTAGACTTAATATTCATTAACTATTTCCAAACTTTCATTAAAATCTGAGAGAATCAATTTTTTTAATTTTCATTTAATTTTTTTTAATTGACGCCGAGAAACTACATTTTGAACCGTTTCTTTAAAAGTGGCTTTTAAGTAAGTTATTTAGGTGATCCAGTAGCCGAGTGGTTAGTACGCCGGGCCTAGATCCTTGGATCGATTCTACGCTGGACCATATTTTTAACGGCGAAAAAAAAATTTTTTTTTAATTTTCAGTTTTTTAATAAAAGAGTGTCTTATTATTCAAGATACGCTGAATTGAAAATGAAAAAATATAATATTTTGGGTAATAACTTTTATTAATGTTTTGTATTTTTGACATGTATTTTATTGATGTTATTTGATGATTTTGGACGATAACATTTTTTTACAGAAAAATCAATGTCAAAAATTGAGTCAGCAGGTCTAATTACTTTAGTAAAAATTAATTAGTAAGGATCTGCCGTCAAAATCTAACTGTGGTGTTCTACCTTAAAGATGCAGTACCAAGTCCCACTTTTTATCTTCGATTTTGATTATTTTTTGTCAAAACCTTACACCTGTCCCCAAAATCCCACAAAAATTTTTTCATCAAAATATTTCCAGTGGTTTAGCAAATATGACTTTCCAAAACTGGCGTTTTTCGGCAATTCTTTACTTGAAAAATCACTCAATGGGTATAATAAATTTAATTTACAAAATATGCACTCCATGAAAGCGGCAAGTTTCTACTTTAATTTGATACCTTGATCGTTAAGTTCGGTGCAGTATACGTCGAGCGAGATATTGCGTTTTCCGTACAAAAAACCCGTGATTTTTTTGCTAAAAAACCAAACGAAGGCAGTAGAAATCGCGGGTTTTTTGTACGGGAAAAGTATTATGTCGACATATACTGCACCAATCTGAAAGATCAAGGTATCAAATAAAAGTAAAAGTAGCCGTTTTCTTTGAGTGTATTGTTTGTAATTTAAATTATAATACCCATTGAGCAATCTTTCAAGTAAAAAATGGTCGAAAAACGCCATATTTGGAGGGTCATATCTCTTGAACCACTGGAGATATTTTGATGAAACTTTTTTTTGGGCAATTGGGGGCTAAGGGAAGGTTTTCACAAAAAACAATCAAAATTGAAGACAAAAAGTTTGACTCGGTACCGCATCTTTAATAAATATAAAACAAACTAATAAGTGCCACAAAAATTTTTGTAATTGTAAATTAATAAACGCATTTAAATTTTCTGTTGTTGTTTTATTAATTAAAAAAAGCGTACGTAACTGTGAAGTTTGCACAATTTATAAATTCTGTAATTTTTTAAATTCTAAATTTTAAATTTTATTAAGATAATTTTTTATTAAACGTATAAAAGAAAAATATGCGTTTATTAATTTACAATTACTTTTATGAAACACCCTGGAAATATAGTGAAAATTCAAAAATTCAAAGGAACTATATTTTGTGATAAGACTGGTTTATATATTTTTTTTAAATATTTACGTGTTTACAATACAACCAACAATAAATTCCAAGTATTTAATTAATGGTACTAATTTAATTTAATTTTAACTAAAAAAGTAATCAATGATACAAAAAGTGACCTAAAGTTCATTTATTTTTTTTCTTAAATTTTTGCAATAACAATACTAAAAATTAAAAACAAAAACACTATAAAACTCTTTTTTTAAGTTTTTTCAAATTAACGCTAAAAACTAGGAATTATTTACCATGTGCTAAGTTGTTCTAATTTTAGGTTGTTTCCTCATCTTTGTAGCAGAACATTTCACTGGTCATTCTAAAGTCGCATCGTATGTAGTTATTTTGGGAGCTTGTTGCATTATATTTGCTTTCTACTTTTCAGTTGGTAACTTTTAACTAAAAATAGTTATATATTTTTATATAAAATAGTTAACAGTATAGACAATCCGCGACGCTTCATTCTTTAGTCTGCCGAAAACGACGACAAATTTGACTCGTCTATTAATTATGTTTAAAACAAAAATTAAACAGATTATTTTACAAATTATGCAAAGTGCTCAACATTTTATTTCCGTTTGCAATGTGAAAAATTGTTTACAGATAATGCAAGGTGCTTAACAGTTGATAATTTTTTCTCTAAAAATTTTGATTATGACACTAATTTTGTGACATTATGACACTTTTTTGATTTTGACACTAATTTTATCAAAATATTTGCAATGGTTGTGATTATTATAAAAATACAAGCAAAAAACAATAACACTTTAAATTATTAAAACAAAAATTAAATTGGAAATCTTTTGTAATAAATTTTAGTGAAAACGATTTTGATGACCCAAAAACAGAGTGAAATATAATTTTCCTAAAGTTTGAAGTTAATGAAATGTTTGTAACTTTGATAAAGCAACGCCCAGGCAGGGGTCGATCCCCTAATAATCCACGTACACGCCCACGCGCGCACACACACACTCTCTCTCCTCTCTCTCTCTCTCTCTCTCTCTCTCTCTCTCTCTCTCTTCCTCTCTCTCTCTCTCTCTCTCTCTCTCTCTCTCTCTCTCTCTCTCTCTCTCTCTCTCTCTCTCTCTCTCTCTCTCACACACACACACACACACACACACACACACACACACACACACACACACACACACACACACACACACACACACACACACACACACACACACACACACACACACACACACACACACACACACACACACACACACACACACACACACACACACACACACACACACACACACACACACACACACACACACACACACACACACACACACACACACACACACACACACACACACACACACACACACACACACACACACACACACACACACACACACACACACACACACACACACACACACACACACACACACACACACACACACACACACACACACACACACACACACACACACACACACACACACACACACATACACACACACACAATTAGCAAAAAAGACGGGCAATACAGATTTTATCAAATACATTTTAAATATTTTTTAAATTTATTTTTAGTTTAGTTATTTTGTTTTTATGCTATTAATTCAGGTCCTGTACCGCTGTTTTTGTACGCGGAATTAGTACCGGAACAAGCCCACGCTATTATTGGATCAATAAGGTGAATTTTTCAATTGCAATCGTAAATAGAAAATTTGTGTGAAAATTTGAAATATCCATGTCGAAAAAGGCACTCGTCAAATTGAGCGCACGAAATGCCAGTCAAGTAAACGACTAATGGCTGGTTCATTCTTATGACAAAACGTCTTTTGGACACTTTGCCCAAAGCACAAACACAGCGTCGAAACGTCCTTTGGATTTTGTCCAAAGGACAACGTGTTCATACTTTTTGTACTTTGGACTTTTTGCTTTGGATTTTGTCTAAATTTCAAATAGCGTTCATAATTTGTCCAAAGTAAAAATCCGAAAGGACGTTTTGGCTTGTCCAAAGGACGTTTTGGCTTTTATAAAATTATCCTTTGGACAAAGTCTAAAGGACGCTTTGTCATAAGTATGAATGAACCAGCCTTAAGATGCTCATATGTTATGGTTGAATTATATATGGCTGACGCTGAAAATTAGAACGCAGGCATGAGGGGACCACTTAAAATTGTGCGGCAATGACGTTTTTTTAAAAAACAAATAAGAACGCAGAATTTTTTTTAAAATTTCACCTTTTCACAAAAAATACAAAAAAAAATAACCAACTTTAGCCCTTAAAAAATTTGCAGTTAAGTTCCAAATTAAGTAGTTTGATAAATAATTATTAAAATACAGTTTTTAATCTTTGTTATTAATTTGTTTTAGTGAAAAATTTTGCATGTAAATTTTGCATGTTTTTAATGTTAAATAGTCGATTCAATACTGCAAATATCGCGGTCAGCTAGATTTTATTTGCCTATAGGACGTTGTTTAAAACTGTTGGACTAGTGGACTGGCCCGGACTTAAAAAGACTGGGCCGTTCCACTAAACGCATGTTAACTACCGGCTAAGTTATCCTGTTGTTAATAAAACGTTTTATTGCTTGAATTTGGTTTGTTTCTCCTGTAAAATTTAACAAATTTTTCGGTTTGAATAAAAAACAATGTTTTAACAATAAAATGACGTTTTATTTTAAATATGAACTATTATTAACTATTTGGATATTAAAACCGTTTCTCGTAAAGTAAATCATTTTATT
>JASAMX010033899.1:0-128777 GCA_030248175.1 Microlaimidae sp. YZB2_3
AGGGGAGAAAGAAAAAAAAGAGAAAAAAAGGAAGGAAAAAGGGGAAAAAAGAGACAAAAAAAGCAAAAATAAGGCAAAAATAGGCCTAAAATGGCTTAAAATTCATTGAAATAGGCTAAAAACTGCAAAAAATTCGCGATGATGGCATCACTAAGTCAAAAGTGGCGCCATAATAACATAGATGAACAGGATCAAAAAGCTAGAGGGGTGTTTACCCTGGGTAAAATGAAATTTCAAAATCTGGGTTCCGAGGGGGGTAGAACCACCCCTAGCTTTCTCAGGGGGTTCGACCCGGGTTGAAGATTTCAAAACCTAGAGAGGGGTCGGGGGGGGGGAGTACGATTTACAAAACAAAATACTTATAAACCAATAAATAATCAATAAAATTTTTTTTATAAGTTAATACTACATTTTATTGAATAAAAAGCAATATTTAGGTATAAAAAGGGTGTAAAAACATAAATTTGTGTAAAAAATTCACGTTTTTGCAATATAATTTAGTATAAAAAAGTACTTAAAATTTTCTTGAGAGGGGAGGAGGGGGGTCAGATTTTAAAATCTAGAGGGGGTCAGGGATAACAAATTTGAAAATTTGGGGGGAGGGGGCCCCCTTGATTTTTTTAGGGGAGGGGGCCAAAATTTCCAGGCTAGGGGGGGTGGACCCCACCCTACCCCTCTTGTTCATCTATGCATAATAATTTTAGGGTTTTTTTTTTTTCATTTTTGGGCGGGGGGGCAATAAGACGGGGGTGGGGGGAGACAAATCCTCCAATAAAGCGTGGGTGGGGCATTTCCAGAACGTGCACAGGTCATATATATATATATATTTAACCCCCACCTGCCTACCGGTGTATTCATAGTATTATATATTTGAAAATGGATATATATAAATACAGGTATTTTTAGCTTCAAATCTTTCTGGTTTAAAATACTTTAATATAATTTCAAAGCAGTGGCGTGCCCGGGGGGGGCGGCCGCTTCCACCCCCTCTCTTCCCGAAATTCGAGGAATGGCGGGTCTTTTTGTAAGTGGGGACCCTTTCCCTTACGTTTTTCTGAGAATTTGGGAGAGAAAAATTTTTTTCTTTGCTATTAATAGATAAACTTTCCAGATTTTCTTCGAAAAGCATATTAATAGTAAAAAATCCAAATTTTCCCCGCTTCGTGGGTAGTTTAAATTGGCCATCTCACCTTCTTTAGTGTTTTGATTTTAAATTCATTATGCCGTTGAATATTTAAGGCATACCTTACATGTTAAATCAAACTACTATAAACACTACATTGTATTAACCTTTTATTAATGTTTTAAACACATGTTTTAAATTTAAAGGGATAAAAAACCTTAAATTTTGTAATAAACATAATCTGGAATTAAAATTTCTAGTGTATTTTAGCGCCTTAAATTAAAAATTTTCTCCCCCAGGAGGCATTCTGCCCATAGGTGTTTTTGGTCAGGTCCGCTAGGGGGGTCCACCCCCAGGTGGAAGGCCAAAATTTTTTAGGGGGGGGTCAATGGGGTCTGGACCCCCCTGGCTTTTTAGGTGGGGGGGTTGACCCCGGGTGGGAGATTTCACATTTAGGGAGGGATCAGGGGGGTCCAATTTTTTAGCAAAATTTTTTAAACTCAATAATTTAAGTGTTTTTAGGTCTAATATTGAATTTTATGTATTAAAACAGCCTATTTAGGCCTAAAAAGTGTATTTAAACACTGTTTTTAACTAAAAACCTGTGTTTTTGACAGTAAATAAAAAAATATACTTCCAAATTGGTCGGGAGAAGGGTGGAGGGGGTCAGCCTCGCTAGGGGGGGGTCAGGCCGGACCGCTCTCCAGCTTTGGGGGGAGGGGGGGGGGCCCCCTGAATTTTTTCCAGGGGGGCTCAAAATTTGGCTTAGGGGGCCGCTGCACCCCTTTGTCCCCCCCCAAAAACACCTATGGCTCTGCCCCTTGACCCCGCGGGGCTAGACCCCTCCACTCATGAATAGTGGCGTGCCCAGGGATGGGAGCGGGAGGGGGGGGGAGCGGCCGGCCCCCCGTATCTTTTCCCAAGCGGGAAATATTTGGTTTTTTGACTATTAATATGCTTTTGGAAGGCATCAGGAAAGTTTCTGTATTAATATTTAAGAAAAAAAATTCTCTCTCCAAAAATTCAAAAAACGTAAGGGTTCCCCCTTACGAAAAAATCCGGCTTCGAAAGATTTCAGGGGGGCGGCCGCTCCCCCCCCCCTCCCGCTCCCATCCCTGGGCACGCCACTGTCTCTGGGGGGCGACACCCCCCATAAATCGAGGGTCTGCGAGGCGAGAGCCCCCCCCCCAGCGGGGTCAAAGGGCAGAGCCATAGGTGTTTTTGGGGGGGGACAGAGGGGTGCACCCCCCCCCCTAGAGCCAAAATTTTGGACCCCCCCCTGGAAAAAATTCAGGGGGCCCCCCCCTCCCCCCCAAAGCTGGAAGAGCGGTCCGGCCTGACCCCCCCCCCCCCCTAGCGAGGCTGACCATCCGCCCCCCCCCAGACTAATTTAGAAGTATAATTTTTTATTTACTGCCAAAAACAAGGTTTTTAGTTAAAAACAGTGCTTAAATACACTTTTTAAGCTAAATAAGTTGTTTAAGCAAATAAAATTCAATATTAGACCTAAAAACACAATTATTGATTTAAAAAATTTTGCTGAAAAATTGGACCCCCCTGACCCCCCCCTAAATTTGAAATCTTGTATGAGGGGTCGACCCCCCCCTAAAAAGCCAGGGGGGTCCGGACCCCCCTGGACCCCCCCCCCCTCCCTAAAAAAAATTTTGGCTTTCCACCCGGGGGTGAACCCCCCCCCTAGCGGACCCGACCAAAAACACCTATGGGCAGAGCCCCTTGTCCGGAGGGCAGAATGTCTCCTGGGGGAGAAAATTTTTAATTTAACGCGCCAAAACACACTAGAAATTTTAATTCCAGATTATGTTTATTACAAAATTTAAGGTTTTTTATCCCTTTAAATTTAAAACATGTGTTTAAAACATTAATAAAAGGTTAATACAATGTAGTGTTTATAGTAGTTTGATTTAACATGTAAGGTATGCCTTAAATATTCAACGGCATAATCGATTTAAATTCGAAACACTAAAGATAAATCGCCAATTTAAACTACCCACGAAGCGGGGAAAATTTGGTTTTTTTACTATTAATATGCTTTTCGAAGAAATCTGGAAAGTTTCTGTATTAATAAGAAAGAAAAAAATTTTTCTCTCCCAAAATTCAAAAAACGTAAGGGAAAGGGTCCCCACTTACAAAAAGACCCGCCATTCCTGGATTTCGGGAAGGAGGGGGTGGAAGCGGCCGCCCCCCCGGGCACGCCACTGCTTTGAAATTATATTAAAGTATTTTAAACCAGAAAGATTTCAAGCTAAAAATACCTATATTTATATATATCCATTTTCAAATATATAATACATGAATACACCGGTAGGCAGGTGGGGGTTAAATATATATATATATATGACCTGTACACGGTCTGGAAATGCCCCCCTCCCGCTTTATTGGAGGATTCGCCCTCCCCCCCGTTTTATTGCCCCCCCGCCCAAAAATGAAAAAAAAAACCCTAAAATTATTATGCATAGATGAACAAGGGGGGGGGGGGGGGTGGGGTGCACCCCCTAGCCTTAAAATTTTTGCCCCCCCCCCTAGAAAAAAATCCAGGGGCCCCCCTCCCCCAAATTTTCAAATTTGTTATCCCGTGGCCCCCCTCTAGATTTTAAAATCGTGACCCCCCTCAGATTTTTAAAATCTGACCCCCCCACCCTCCCCTCTCGAGAAAATTTTAAGTACTTTTTTATACTAAATTTTATTGCAAAAACGTGAATTTTTAACACAAATTCATGTCTTTACACCCTTTTTATTCATAAATATTGCTTTTTATTCAATGAAATGTAGTATTATCTTATAAAAAAAACTATTATTACATATTTAATGGTTAAAAGTATTTTGTTTCGGAAATCGGACCCCATCTGACCCCCCTCTAGGTTTTGAAATCTTCCACCCCGGGTCGACCCCCTAGAAAGCTAGGGGTGGTTCGACCCCCTCTAGAACCCAGATTTTGAAATTTCATTTACCCAGGGTAAACACCCCTAGCTTTTTGACCCTGTTCATCTATGTTATTATGGCGCCATTTTTGACTTAGTGATGCCATCATCGCGAATTTTTTGCAGTTTTTAGCCTATTTCAATGAATTTTAAGCCATTTTAGGCCTATTTTTGCCTTATTTTTGCTTTTTTTGTCTCTTTTTTCCCCTTTTTCCTTCCTTTTTTTCTCTTTTTTTTCTTTCTCCCCTGCTTGCCCCCCCTGTTTCAAAAAAGATCCCCCGTGCCCCCCGTTTGGGAATTGACCCCCTAATTAAACCCCGGGGGGAGGCAGTGCACAGGTCTGCTTTGTATTCTAGAAAACAAGAAATTTTCTCCCTTTGGTTTTTCCAAAAATAGAAAAAAGTTTAGAGTGTTTTTTTTTTGTTTCATCATGATTAAAGTATTTATGCGCAATTTTCTACAGCAGTAATTTAAACCTGAAATATCTTTTAAATCCAAATATTTTTGAAGACTTTTTGGGGAACCTCATGGCTTATACATTTTGAAAAAAACTTGTAGGGTAACTGACTTAATTTCGGCCACGCCTTAGTTTTGGCCATCAATTTAGGGTGTTAGAAAATTGGCTTATTTTTAAAACACAAAAGAACTAGCACAAAAGTAACCATATTAATGTTGAATAAAGTGTTTTTGCAAAAGTTTTTTATTTTTATTATTCTACATTATCAAGATTTTCATAAAAAAAGTGATTTTTTATGATTTTCTTAATTTTTTGCTTTGTGTTTAAACTGCATCAAATTTAGAACGAAGTAATATATAACCTTAAAATATCTTCTATTTAAGGCTCAAAGTTGTTAATTTTCATGTTTTGATATTTTCTTCAAAATTATTTTACAATCCGTTCAACTAACTGCGCATTTTAAGATTCCGTTAATTTCGGCCACCTTAAAATTAATGTTAAAGAACCTGCCGTTTTTGCTGTTTTTTGCTCGTTTGACTTTGTTTTGACGTTTTTTAAGCCAAAAATAAAAATTGAACAAAAAATACAAGTTATTAAAACATGTTTTTTAAGGTTTTGACATAATTATTAAAAGTCTTGCTAATAACTATTAAAGCTCCAAACGGGAAAAATAAAGTTATATGTACCAAGAACAATACCTACGGGTAAATTTGCAACCTTTAGAAATTTTTATTGTTCGTTTAAGCAATAGTTATGGCCATACATGGGCACGGGGGGGGGGTTGGGGGGGTTAACCCCCCCCCCCAATTCTGAGAAGTGGGGTTTTACCCCCCCCCCCCCACACCCTAGAAGTGGGGGGGGGGGGAAAAGTTACCCCCCAATTTTGGAAAAATGAAGAAAAAAAGTCTTTAAAATGACTTCTAACTGCCTCCAAACTTAAGTTTTGAGGTCAAAATGAATGTTTTAAGCAATAAAAAGCTCAAAAATGCAATAAAAAGGGCTTTTTGACCTAAAATTAGTGTTTTTAACCTATTTTTCCTTCAAAATCGAAAAACGATATGGGTAAAATGCACTCCAGAAAAAAAACGATATGGGTATTTTGCGTTTCTCGGATTTTAACCCCCCCCCCCTAATTTGGGGTTTAACCTCCCCCCCACTCCGGACCAACTTGCCCATGTATGGTTATGGCCAGTTTTTTTGTAGGTGGCCGAAATAAATGGCACGCGCCTTAACTTCGGTCACTTTAAAAAAAAGTTTAAACCTTCACTGATTTTTAAGTAACAGAAATATTCAAATTTTGCACTGAAATAACAATATAGCTATTGTTTGATTTTTAGGCCAAATTTTGGCTTGATTGAAAAAGCCAGAAAAAACTTATTCAAAAAAATTAAAAAAGGTGGCCGAAATTAAGTCAGTTACTCTACTTATATCGAAAATGTGTTTTAAGACTCCTAGTTATATATAATTTTCCTTAGAATTTATTTGGTAAAAATTCTTTTTTATTGTATAATTCAATATTTTAAGAAAGCATAAGATTTTTCATTAAACTTTTTAAATATTAAACTTTGCCACTACGTGTTATTGAGTACATTACATAAAACATAATAACTTAATTTTAGTAAGTAATCAATGCATAGATTTTGTTGTTTTTTATATTGTTAATTTTTGTTTGAAAAGTAAAAATAATTTTTAACGAATCACATGTAATCCTGTGTGGAACGAAATATTAAATAGTGCATGGGAATAATAAGGATTTAAAACAGGGAGTTTTAAAAAATTCCAAAACTAGTTTTAAAAAACTGTCTCAAAATAAAAAAAGTGCAATGAATGAAGTTTAGTGGAAAATGCTTACAAAGGTTAAAAGTGGATAAGGCACTTTTGTCAAGGGGCGGTGGCACTTTTTTAGCGTCGGCCAGCACTCAGCACCTGAGATCTTTGTTGTCATTAAATAAAGGAGCCAACTGGAAGAAAGGGGGATGATATTTCACTCTTGGGCGTTTTTCTTAACACCACGAGAGCATGCCGTGCAACAGCTGTTGGAAGAGCTTTCTTTGTTTTTTGTCACCTTCGCGGGGGCTCGTCCACCTTGAGAAATCGCTGGCGGTGTTTTTAAACTTTAAATTGTGGCGTTTGGAGTCTTTTTCCGTTGGCCGGTGTCAAATTCCAAGAGGGCATTCCTCAGCTTATTGGCCGAGTTTTATTGTTTAAGCATATATATGAATGTTTAGCAATATATTTACTAGGGCTGGGGTTGTCTCCCCCGTGAACCCCCTCCTCCGGACGAGTTTACTTGTGTTACGACGCAATGCCAACACGCGGTTACTCAGACGATGTTTCCACGCGGAGGGTCGGGATATCGTGGGCGCTGTGATAGAACGAGTAGAAGCTATTTGAAAATTCAAGCGACTGTGACTTTTATATATATTTAAGTTTAAAAGCGATTTTACGGTTAATTTAAAAGTAAAATGAGTCGCAATCAGGTGTTTTTTTGACTCAGTTGGACTCATTATGCGGTATATTATTACATATATATTGAAATTAGATAGGGAGGGAGGCTGGGCAGCTGGTCACAGTCGGGTAATAGTCTTCGTTAAGGCAAAATAAGTTAAAGTCAGTGGAGATCCTTTTTGGCTTTGAATCATTATAGCTATATAAGTGTTTAAGTATGAGAAAAGTATCTGAAATGAGTCGGATTGAGCAGTATTTTACAACAGTTTGGACTCATTGTGACGTAGTGGGTTGGATTCGGACGACGGGCGGGTGGCTGGTCCGCGGGGCTGGAAGGCGCGCGGGCTTTGTAACGCGGCTGGGCTGCGTTGTGGTTGGGGATACTGGGAATTGAGCTTTAATCCTCTTGACGAAAAGCCGGTGGACTTGTGAAAAGTTTTTTGCCATTATGTTTTCCTCGGGAAGAAGAGTCTGGCTGTTGGGCTGCTGGCTCGAGGGGGGAATCGACTTAACGACGACAATTTCTTAGCAGTCGACAACAATGAAAAAAACACAAACATCTAATCGTATAAAGTGCACGCAAATTGTTTTGGAGACTAAACTGTTGCAAGTTGAAAGGGTTTTATTTTTATTTAAAATTGTGGGGTGGAATAGAAAGTCGAGTGGTTCCGTGCGGTAGCAATACCTTTTTATAAATTAAATTAAATAAAATTTAAGTTGATATTTATTTTATGGCATAAGCAGAAATGTATGAACAATTTCTGTTTTGTCAAGTTGTAAGTGTCATGGATGCAGAAATATTTAAATATATACTGTATATAGACAGACCTGTGCACTGCCCCCCCGGGATTAAAACGGGGGGGCAATTCCAAAATGGGGGGCAATTTTTTTGAAACGGGGAGCAATAAAACGGTGGGAGCAAGCAGGGATAAAGAAAAAAAGAGAAAAAAGAGAGGAAAAGTGACAAAAAAGGCGAAACTAAGGTAAAAATAGGTCTAAAATAGCTTAAATAGAATTGAAATAGGCTAAAAACTGCAAAAAATTTCGCAATGATGGCGTCATCATAGGTCAAAAATGGCGTCATAATTTTAGGGTACTTTTTCATTTTTCCGCGGGGGTGGGGGGCAAATCCTCCAATAAAACGGGGGGGGGGGCATTTCCAGACCGTGCACAGGTCTGTATATACGTTAACAGAAATGCGCTAATTATAAGTTTTTTTAGATATGTTTTTGTCAGGTTAAAGTCTTGATATTTTTTCCGCTTAATTAAAACTATTTTAGAAACATGGGAATAAAAAAAGAATCAATAAGGAGATTATATTTACTAAATGATAATTTTCTTTATAAATATAACTCTTTAAAATCAAAAAAAAAATTGTCCCGCAAAATGCTTTAGACCTGTGTTTTTGTAAACCCTTCCATTGCTGTATATATTTTTAACAGCATGAGCATCTTCATGTTTTAGAGAGGAGGTTCAGGGCCTATGGTTCCCCAACCAACACTAATTTTGTCAGAAGTGAGATTAAGGTTTTAGTCAAAAATAAATTTAATTTACGTTTAATGCTTAAATAGTTTTTGATTCATTTTATTTTTATTAAGATTTGCTTTGCAAACTGCATGTTTTAATGGTTAAAAATTTTCAGTATTTCGTAAATTTTAACACGGAAATTTTAAACAAATATTTTAATTTGTTGCTTACAACAATTAAAAAAAATGTAAAAAATAATCAGGCACCATGGGAAGCGAAGCGTCAGGAAAAATTTTTGAAAGTGTTCTTTTAAAATTAGTACTGTAATTTTAAATTTTTATTTTTTACTTTTTAACAAAAATATGCTAAAATATTGGTTTCCTGACAAAAACAAAGCAAACTGGTGCTAGACCCTTTTAGGCGCCATATATTTGTATATATTTGTAATAAGTCCAAATTTTAAGGGGTTGTTAATTAATAACAACCAAAACGAGGGTTTAGGATGGTGAAATGAAACCTATCTTTGCTTTGTACAATTGATTGTTATTATTATACGAAACAAGTATATAATTGAAATTATATACTATCCTAAGAACCTGGGTTTTTTTTTCGCCAGCACCTAGGCGCCAGCTGGCGCTTAGCCTTCAAATTTTAGGCGCCAGCCCAGAAATCTAGGCGCCAATAATAGAATTTTTTTATATCCACAAAAAGGACTAAAATATTATTGGTTTTTTCATTATATGCATATTTTTGGATGGCTTTTGCAGTCAAACGTTTTGTTGTATAGTACAATTTAAAACAAACTTTTTTGCTCATCTCTAATACCGCCTTTAACACTAGTGATGCTCCTACCTCCAACATCATGCTCCGGAGCTCTGGCCATTTAAAGCGGAGAGAGTTCCGCCCTTTAAAAATTGATTTCAAGCTTATTTAAGCTTAAATGTTTTAAATTATTTTATTTGCATTAGGTTTTTTTTATTGCTTTTAATAAGTTTTGAAAAATTTTAGTTTATAAAAAAATTTTAACTAAATAATCTTTGGTAATCTCTCTAGCTTTTTTTATTATTCATAAAATTAGTACAAAATTAGGGCGGAGCTCCGTGGATTGCTCCAGAACTCTGCAAAAAGGAGTTCCGTTCCAGACAGCTTAAAGTTCAAAGCTTTAATGTTAAACATAAATTAAATTCTTTTTAAAACTTTTAAAATGCTTTGAACAACTTTGAAAAATACCCCTGGAAGCAAATAAGAATTTTATCAGAAGCTATTTTCACGCTAATTATAAAAAATCTTAATAATAGGATTTTTTAGATTTTTTAAATAGGTTAAGTAAAAAATGTAACTAGTTAGAACTATTACCTAAATATTATTTTATATATCATAAAAATGAATAAATTGTAAATAAATTAAAACAATCACGCGCTGAGCGAAGCGAAGCGCGAGAAAATTTTTAAGAATTACTCTTTTAAAACCTTAAAAATTTTGTGTTCGTTTTTGTCTAATTGACTAAAAAAACTGTAAAAAAATACGTTATGGCCAAAAATCTAGGCGCCAGGCTGGCGCCTAGACCCAAAACTTTAGGCGCCAGCGGGAAATTCTAGGCGCCAGTGGCGTCGATTTGGCATAAAAAAACCTAGCTAAGAACAATAACAAACACATTATAAATAATAACACAATACGGTATAAATATATTTTTTTAGAACGAGAAGATCAGTCAATTCTCTGCACGTAAGTGAATTTAAATTGATTATAATAATAATTTGTTAAATAAATTTATATTTAAGAAAACTTATCAGTATTTCAACCCCCTGACCTGATTAATGTCCTTAGATATTAATACGTACGTGTGCGGTCGTATCGTATCATAAATAAGGTTTTTATCTATTATTTATTTTTTTGAAAATATAATATGTACGTCACTGTGCGCTTCAAATACGTGAATTGAAGTGTTTAAGACATTAATGTAGTTTAAAAAACGAAATTGGCGCGAAATTGATCATTCCCCCTAAATATTACTGCGTAGGGCGTTTTATACACAACAACGGGTGCTTTAAAACTATGTTTGAATTGGCAAGAGGGCGATTATCGTCCTTTTTTCATTTCCGACGCAAATTCTCCTTTGTCCAGGATTTTAATTTTTTACTTCAAAGGGAGGGCGCCAAAATATTAAAAGTATATAGAGTTCTTCTGTTGATAGAATAAAATATTATGTTTTTTATTTTAGTATTATTTTATACTTTTAACATCATATAAATGGAATAAAAATAGTACGAGTTATATAGTTGTTTTTAGTTCGGTTATAATATGATAGGAACAAAAACTGCAGTGCATTAATATGGGAGGGGGAGGGAGGAATTCGGCTAAAAAATTTTAGGAATTTCACTCAATTTTTATTGTTAAACAAAAAAAATCTGGATTCATTGACCATTGTATACATTGCAAAAAGGGTTCGGACGACACCTTTATGCAAAATTACAAAATAAATTAATTTCAGCAATCATAACATAACATTACTAAATTAATTGGAATTTATTTTACTAAATCCGTGAAGTTGTCTACCTTCGTGTACCATCATGTGTAATTGTATATTTACTATTTTTTGTATTTCAAATTTTTGTTTCTATGCGTAAATATTTTATAATTTTTAGTGGGGAGTCCGGAGCTGGAAAAACTGAAAATACCAAAAAAGTGATTCAGTATTTGGCTTGGGTAGCCGGAGCTGTAAGACACAAACCGGGCACCCCCGGAACCCCTAGCAGTCCCGCCCCACCTAACACCCCTGTCAGGGTAAGTTTTTAACAACTACTTTATACTTCGAAAGTATGTGCAAAAAATATTATGGAATGGTAAAAATGATGTGTTTCCCATAGATGTTTTTGGGGGGGGGGGACAGAGGGGTGCACCCCCCCTAGAGCCAAAATTTTGGACCCCCCCCCCTGGAAAAAATCCAGGGGGCCCCCCCTCCCCCCCAAGCTCGAGAGCGGTCCGACCTGATCCCCCCCTGGAAGGCTGGACCCCCCTTCCCCCCCCCTCCCGACCAATTTGGAAGTATATTTTTTTATTTACTGTCAAAAACACAGGTTTTTAGTTAAAAACAGTGTTTAAATACACTTTCTAGGCCTAAATAGGCTGTTTTAATACATAAAATTCAATATTAGACCTAAAAACACTTAAATTATTGAGTTTAAAAAATTTTGCTGAAAAATTGGACCCCCCTGACCCCCCCCTAAATTTGAAATCTCGCACCCAGGGTCGACCCCCCTAGAATGCCAGAGGGGTCCGCACGACCCCTCCCCCTTCTAAAAAAATTTTAGCCTTCCAGCCAGGGGTTGACCCCCCCCTAGTGGACCCGACCAAAAACATCTATGGTGTTTCCCCGACAGTGGAGTTTAAAAAAGTATAAAAAGATGTTAGCTATACATGAACTTTCTTAAATTAAACAGGTTTATTGGTCTTTTTTTTTTGCCGTTCAGAACTTTTTTTTACAAAAGGTTGTTTTGTGAAGTCCTATAAATTAAAAAATACTGAATTAAAGAACAGGATACAGTAATCTTGTTTTTTTAACAAAACGTATTTTAGATATAAGAAAGTTTATGATACTCTTTCTTTATTTTTGCAACAGCTAATATGACACTTATGAAAATCACTTGTTTGCTTTGGAAATTTTTATATTTAAGTTGAATAAAGTTTTGTTAAAACCAAAACATTTCACTTTTTGTAATTGTATTATGCATGTCACATTTATAGCATTCGTGAATCCTTCCGTGAATTCATAAAATCTTTAACGATATCTGATTAAAATTCCCTTTAAATGTTAGGTTTTAAAATTTCATAGAAATTATTTATTAATACAATAAAAAGTTAAACATGGGTTAATTTATTAACTTCTAAATAATGGGTTTCTTTAAAATTTCTTTTCTTGACTAACAATATTTATTGATCCAACGACAAAAATTTTTATTAGTGATTTAAAGTATTTAAATTTTAAGATTGAAAATTTGAAGAGTACAAATCAATTTATTGTTTTTTTTTGATAGTGAATAATAATGTCGGTTTATTGACTTTATTTCTTCGTTACAAATAAAATTTTTACCTTAGGT
Organism: Microlaimidae sp. YZB2_3; assembly: GCA_030248175.1. NCBI lineage: Eukaryota > Metazoa > Nematoda > Chromadorea > Desmodorida > Microlaimidae > Microlaimidae sp. YZB2_3. Next base: position 12,532 of record JASAMX010033899.1, read on the forward strand.
AGGGTGCTTCAATCTCATGATATAAAAAAGCATGGTGTGAAACAGCATTTTTGTGATTTTTAATTTTATTTTATATTAAGATTTTATTAAAATAACTAATCTTTTCTATAAAAGCATGTGTTTTACAGCTAATCCTACTTTTTAAATTAAGTCATAGTCAAGAATTGCTATATTTATAAAGGAATTGAAAAATATATTAAAACTTAATAAACTAAAGTTTCGAAATCAAAGCTTTCAATATTTAATAACTGTAAATTGAATTTTATTGCATTTCTAACATTTTTCTTTTTTGCCTCTCTGGAATTGCAGGAGAAGACATACGGACATCTAATCGTAAGTTAACTTTAGTTTTTGCATGTTTTTAAATATTAATAACGCTTTATAAGTTAAACTTGGGTCTAAAATTTTTCTTTTCGTTGTTTTATATATTATGTTTTATTTACTGGGGCATAGTTACATAACCAAACTATAAGTGTTTTTTTGCTTTTAGTTGCAAATTTACTTGTGATTGCATGTGCTTTTAAATAAATAAGTTAAACTAAATTTTGTTCTGTCAATACATGCCAGAATTTTAATAACACAGCTTTAGCAAAGCAACAGTGTTGCTTTATCGTTTTAGACGGTCAAATGGGTTTAGGATAGGCACGCATAGCCGGCCAAATCAGGCTAAAATTTTTCCGAGAGGGGAGGTGGGGGGGGGGGGGTCAGGGACCCCACTCTACCCCGCCCCCCCCCCCCCCCCCACGCCCCCCTCTTGTTCATCTATGGTTGTAAACGTAAAAATAATAATTAACACTTTGACGCAGAATAAAACCGTACATTTTTGTAAAAAAAGGTGTAAAATGCTACAATAGAATAACGGAAACCAAAATATATTAAGAGCTCTTGATATAATTCACGACAAAAAAGTTTTTTCGCGCTGAGCCAACTCTAACGAATATGATAGGCCTTGAAATTTTCCGTTTCTGGAGGTTAAAAAAAGCGCTCATTATCTTTAGAGACGTTTTCTATTGTGTGTGCGCTGCCAATCTATTGTGCCTTCGGATGGAGCATGTGCGCCCACATAGCGTTAGTGTAGCCATGTTGTACTAAAAAGTAAACAGTGGAATGACATGTCGGTACTACACAAATAATCAATGATATAAAGAAATAAGGGAAGGGGCTACACTTTAATTGCTTTTGAAATTAAAAAAATTCCAACATAATTAAAATTTATTTTATTTTCCTCAGCTTGTGCAATTTAAAATGCTGATAAATAAAGTTTTTATGTTCGCAAATATATATATATATGTATATATATATAGAGATATATATGAGAGAGAGAGAGAAGAGAGAGAGAGAGAGAGAGAGAGAGAGAGAGAGAGAGAGAGAGAGAGAGAGAGAGAGAGAGAGAGAGAGAGAGAGCGGGAGAGAGAGCGGGAGAGAGAGAGCGGGAGAGAGAGCGGGAGAGAGAGAGAGATTTTGTGGGTAAACTCTTAGTTTTGTTGTTGATTGTATGGTAAAACAAATAGTTTTTTAGTTAACAAAATGCTTGAGTTTTTTATTTTATATATTTTTCAACTTACCTCAAAACTTTATTGCCAATTTTTACTCCAGTTTTTTTAATTTGACGTAAAATAAAGTTAAAAAACATAGTTTAATTATCATAATAATTAAATATAATAATTAAAGTATGTTTTTATATATTATATGCACAATATCTCCGTTTTAAGGTAAAACGATATTGCAGACCGGACGAAATTGAGAACAAAGTATGTAACCATAGAAAAAATATAGAAATGTTAATTAGTTTTGTGCTAGAATATAAAAAATGTGCGCTAGAATAAAAAAAAGTGATTATATCTCGCCAACAAATTGGTAAGTCAAAAACTTGTGTCATTCTATTTTTGCGATATCATTATCCTCTACTTCTTACTAATTGATATAAATATTATTTATTTCGATTCTTTTATGGGTAGTATAATCACTTAAGATTTTTTTGAGTGTACATCATTTTTGTAAAGATTTTTGTTTATTCGTTTGGCACACTTAAGGAGTTGAGTATGCAGTTTCTCATTGTTAGAAAATTTTGTTTTGTATATTTCTTGTTACTTTTAACGTTATCACTGTTTTTTTATATCATTGATTGCTTGTAATGTAAGAGAGATCCTTAACTTTTTATTAATGTTTTTTTTTCTGTTCTTTATTTTCTTCAGGTGTTTTGGCCTTAATTTTGTGGCCGTTTGTAATAATGTATCTTTTGATTCTTTTCTTTTAAAAATATTTTCTCTTTTTATTCAGGTTTACCGAGCAGAAATATTTGCATAATATTATTGATTAGTTTAGTAATATTACGCAAACAGTTTCTTTTTGACGTATTAAAAAGTATTTTGTGATTAAAAAAACTCATTTTGTGGAAATATTTATTATTCTGAAAGTAATTTATTTTTTACCCGTGCGTTTCAAATGTTAAAATGAAATATGTTCTGACAGTTTAAAAATGTATATATAAAGAACATTTGAATCAATCAGGTAAAATCTTAGTCAAGTGTAAACTTAAAAAACTATTATTTATTACATGACTACAGCTTGTTTGTTCAGCTACCCTATATATACAAAATCCAACAGAATATCTATTGATAAAAATTCACAAACAAAAAAAAACGGGGCCACAGACCTGTGCACGGTCTGGAAATCCTCCCCCCTCCTCTTTATTAGAGGGTTTCCCCTCCCCTCCCAAAAATATAAAAGTACCCAAAAATTATGGCGCCATATTGACCTATTATGACGCCATCAACGCGAAATTTTTGCAATTTTTAGCATATTTCAATGTATTTTGGCTGTTGTAACTACTGATGCAAAGGTAAGTACGCGGAATTGGATTGGTTTGGCTTGACGAATAAAATTGGGGAAACAAACGATGAATCAAGGTGATCAGGACAATTACTCAATCAAGATGCTCAAGACATACAATCAATCCAAAACAATTTCAGTAGTTACAATAATAATTATAACATACCCTTTCCTTAAATCCTTTAACAAGGTTATCCTTAGTCATATCATGCTGCACTGGCCCATATTATATAGTAGGGTAGTGAGTTCTTTTCGAATATTGTGTAAGATGATATAAACAGCAATTCTCATTTTATATGGGGAGATTGGGATTTTTTTACAAACAAGCTATTTTAGACCTATTTTTACCTTAATTTTGCTTTTTTGTCCCTTGTTTTCCCTTTTGCCTTCTTTTTCCCCTTTTTTCTCCTTTTTTCTTTCTCCCCTGCTTGCCCCCCGTTTCAAATAAGTTGCCCCCGTGCCCATACATGGGCAAGTTGGTCCGGAGTGGGGGGGGGGTTAAATCCCAAATTAGGGGGGTGGGGTTAAAATCCGCGTAACGCAAAATACCCATATAGTTTTTTTTCTGGAGTGCATTTTACCCATCGTTTTTGGATTTTAAAGAGAAATACGTAAAAAAAACACGCTAATTTTAGATTAGCTTTTTTAATTTTAGATTTTAGACACGCTAATTTTAGATTGTAAAAAAACACGCTAATTAAAAAAACCCTTTTTATTGCATTTTTGAGCTTTTTATTGCTTAAAACATTTATTTTGACCTCAAAACTTTAGTTTGGAGGCAGTTAGAAGTCATTTTAAAGACATTTTTTTCCCTTCATTTTTCCAAAATTGGGGGAGGATTAACCTTTTCTCCTCCCCCACTTTTGAGTGAGGCGGGGTCAAACCCCCCTTCTCAGAATTTTCCCAACCCCTCCGTGTCCATGTATGTCCGTGCCCCCCCCCGTTTTGGAATCGCCTCCCAACAAAACCCCGGGGGGCACACGGCAGAGCACAGGTCAGAGGCCAAACAATTGTTAAGTTTTAGTTTTTAAATTTGGTTCAATTGCAAGAAAAAAAAGACTAAGAAATACATCACTCATTTTAACAGATGATTTGGTGCTTGGTAATTTATTATTATATGTGTTCAAAATTTTTTTTTCATGATTTAAGCCTGGAACCAAGATTTTAATTTTAAAGTCAACTTTTTGTCTGCAACTATTTTTTTTCTAAATTAAAATCTTTGTTTCGAATTTTTAAAGTATATACAAAGTGCTGTTTTAAAATAGATGACACGATAAAAAAATTTCACGCTAAATGTTAACCCAGCTAAAAAAATTTAAATAAATTTCTTTATTTAATAATTTAATTGGAAGAATTAAACCAACTTTATGCTTAAGCTTTCTGTTATTTCGTCCTTGTGTTTGTACCAACTATCCCGTCCAGAAGAACTGCTTTATTTAGCGTACCTATTTCCCAATAAACAAACTGTGTATGCACCAAGCTCAATTTTTCTCAATAGTTTTTGGAGATTGTTCCACTTTCCACAGAAAAATACCGCTTATTTGTTTTCATCCCATGGCCATAAGTGAAAATTCTTAATTGTTGTTCCTTCCGAAAAATTATGACATGATTTTATTAGAAAGTTTTAATGAAAACTTTAACAAAAATATATATATAGGTTGGTGTGGTGGTGGTGTTAAATAAATATAATTCTATCAAATGTTACCTTTTTATGTTGCGAACAACAGCACTCATCTGACTGGCAGGACAAACTGACTAACAAATTGATAAAAAATACTCTTAAAATTTGTTATATTATTTCCGAGTTCGTTTTCCAGTTATTTTATTGATCATTGTGTTTATGTTATTTTTTGTTGTTCAGGTGTATGAGGTTGTGTAAAATGTTTATCGTAATTGTTTGTGTTTCGTTTTTTGAATTCACAAAATAGTTTATAAAAATAATTTAGAAAAATTTAAATAACATTTGTTTTTTTTTGTTTAGGGTGAGCTCGAACAACAGTTGCTTCAAGCTAATCCCATATTGGAGGCTTTTGGAAATGCCAAAACAATCAAAAATGACAATTCTTCCCGTTTTGTAAGTACCGAATGTTTGCAGCAAGTTTTTATAATTTTAGAATTATTTCATTTTTATTTTAGTTGTTTTTTCACTTACAACAAAAATACTAAAAAAATCTAAGAAAGCAATTTTATGGATTTAAAATTTTATTGGAATTATCTTCAAAATAACAATATTCAGTAGTAAATAGGCGCAAAATTAACTAAAACAAATTTAGAGATGAATAGTACAAATATTATTTTTTTATGCTGTAATTTAAAAAAAAAATTTTTTCCCAAAAATTTTTTTTATAGTTTTCCAAAAAATTGTGATAATATTTTTTTAAAACAGAGTTATAAAAATGCAAAATAGAAAGGAGTGTTTGTTGTTTCTAGGGAAAGTTTATTCGAATCAACTTCGACATGTCCGGGTATATCAGCGGTGCCAATACAGAAACATACCTGCTGGAAAAATCCAGAACCCTACGTCAGGCCCCTGAAGAGAGAGGCTTTCACATTTTTTACCAATTTCTTCAGGGAACATCGGCAGAAGAAAAAAGTATATTTTATTATATTTTGAGTTTGTTATATCATTGGTGTTCGCTGAGATCGTAGGAATTATGCTGAAACGCAAAAAATCGCAAACGCCGTCCGTATACGTTGTTTTGTTTCATATTGCTTTTATTATTGCGTCAGAAAAAAATTTGCGAAAGTAAATGCCGCACATAAATATATATAAAATAGTGTGGATGTGGGCCCAAAAAAATAATAGAATAGAAGTCATTAACACTAGAATCCGATCATTTCATTATGTTTATGTTAAAAAAGATATTCAACAGAATTTTCTAAATGCTTGGTATATAATTTCTTATTATTTTTTTTTTGAATTTGTAAACCTTTTATATTTTTAATAAACGTTCTCACGTTTGTTGTTTTTTTTGCAAAAATTGCAACTGCTTTCAAATTAACTGCTTGTTGACCAATTTGCAGTTCATTGATTGCCCATATTGTTATTTTAGTATTTTTATTTTCCATAAAATAAATTAAAATCAAAGATGATTTAAACTTATAAACAAGCATTTCCTTGTGCGCACAAAACACGAAGAACTGAAATAAAATAAGATCTTTAGCGTTAATATTTATAATCGGATTGTTTAAATCAATAATTACGCACTACTTTAAATGGCACATGCGTATAAGTTTTACGACACCATAAACGCTCAGGAAATATTTACATGGTCGTAAAATTATTGCGCGACACTTCAGTCCCAAAGGTACTGATGAATTCGCCGGAAATATTGTTATGTTTGTCTGTCTTGAAAATGTTTCTGTTGTAGACAAGATAATACCATTGGTTGAGATTTAAGAATTTTATGTAGATCATATTATATTGTTAATATTAAGATTTTTTTTTAAAATAATTATAAAATATAATAAATGAATTGCTTCAACAAAAAGTTTTTTTGTACATAAACTAAAATTAATAATGGTAAAAGTCTACTACCTAATGGTAGTAGACAGTGATTTCTTAAATTCCTATTCTTATGAGACTTCATATAAAACATTTTATCACAAAGGTATTTTTTTATTATCTCTGTTTTTAATAATTTACGGAACAAAGTGTGGAATAGATTAAATCACAAAAATATTAAAAATTGGCATTTAATCTAGTGTAGATTTTATCCCGTCTTTTAATGTTAAGCTTAATTAGCGCTAAAAATTAAAAAAAGTATTCCTGTGACTGTGAGGGTGGGGCTAATGACCAAAACCCTATAGCAGTGACAGTGCTGATACAAGGTTTTAAGCGGTTATATATACATAGCCGACCTCGGCCTTAAAAAATAGAAAAATAAAAATTAGTGTTCGCACACAATCCTACGGAAGCTCGAAAGTTCTTTCTTGGTTTTTTATACATAAGGTTGGCTATATAAAAGCTTAAGAAAAAGGTCCAATGCAAGGATTTCATTTTTTTAATGATTATTTTGCTTCAAATGATGGCAAAATGTGTTAAAAAAGTGTATTTTATTGTATTATTCTTTATAGAAGCCTTTTTGCTGGACGGTATCCAGCGGTATCGGTTCCTGTCCAATGGTTATTTGTCCTTGCCCGGTGTGGACGACAGCAACGAATTCACTCAGACTGTCCGCAGTATGAAAATCATGGGCTTCCAAGACGAGGAAATATCATGTTAGTTGAAATTAAACTATAGACTAAGGTCGTTTTGGCTTCTAGTTATAGGTTTACAGCGTCTGAGGAATGAGTTTTGATAGAAATTTATATTTGTAGTGATAATGGGCGGTCGATATTTTCTTTGTTTTATATGTGAAATAAGGAGGGATGCATAGATAGGCACAGCCTTATAAATTTTCATTTTGGTACAATTTTGTGAGTGGTATACAATAGATGGGCAGCCTCCCAGATTTTTTTTAGGTGTGCCTCAAATACCCTACTTTTAGCATATTACTTAGACCCCCAAATTAGTAGTTTTGAGATTTTTAGGGGGACCTGTTCGGTATTCGTTTATGTTGAGATAAACAGGTAGGTAAACATTAAAGATTTTACATTCATTACATTCATTCATACATTTTTACATTTACATACATTACATTATTCGGGTGTTATATTCATGTTTTGATGTAGCAATATTTTTTTATTATTACCGGGATTGTTTTAAATTTAGCAATTTTCCGCGTTGTGAGCGCAGTGCTTCATTTTGGGAATATGGAATTCTTCCAGGAAAAGAAATCGGACCAAGCAATATTGCCAGATGACACTGGTATGCACTGTTGTTTTTTGTTGTTTAGTATTTAAAGTTTCAATTATATTAATAGAAATACTATTGTATGTAAGGTAACAGCATAAGCAGTATAAATTAAATAAGTTGTAACGATTTTTTGTATAATAAATGATTGATAACTTTTATTATTTTTATAATATTGTAGTGATGTTTTTTTTGTATTTTTCTTATAGTTGTACAAAAAGTTTGTCATTTGATGGGCCTCCCGGTGACAGAATTAACTAAGGCTTTTCTTCGTCCGCGCATCAAAGTGGGAAGGGAATATGTACACAAAGCTCAAAATCAAGATCAGGTATGTGCTGAATATTGATAATTTTAAAGGAGCACTGTCACAAATCAAATTCCTATATCGCCCGAAACAGACTGCTCCTTTAATACCAAACCTACCTAACTCAAATTCGGGATTTAGAGTGCTCCACTACAAGGCTACAACATTTTTAAAATTCAGCTCGATTGGTTCAGTATTAAAGGAGCAGTCCGGGTTTGGCGATATAGGATTTTGATTTGTGACAGTGCTCCTTTAAACTTTACTATTATAAAAACTTTATTTTTAAACTAGAATCGCCTCTACTCTGAAAACTTAAAATACAAACCTCATTACACCAAGAGAATAAAATGCTTGAAAATATTTAAATCTTCACATAATTTATAGATTAAAAGTTAGGCGAATAGGTTTTTGCTGAGAAATTTTTTTCATAAAACATAAATTGATTAATATTGCAAATTAAAACGATAATTGTGTTGGGCGAAAACAAAATAGCCCCCAAACATCGATTAGTCTGTTGGTTTTAGGTTATGTTTGCAGTGGAAGCCATTTCCAAAGCTTGCTACGAGCGGATGTTCAAATGGCTGGTTCACAGATTAAATAAATCTCTTGACAGAACAAAGCGACAAAGTGCCTCATTTATTGGAATTCTTGACATAGGTACATTTAATTTTGTTTGGAAATATTTTTATCAATTTGTTATTTGGAATTGGTGCCTGACATTACTTGCGCTGTGGTTGAATCGATTATTAGGTTTTATTGGTTGTTTTTTTGTGTTTGTTAATTGTTTTGTTTTATTGCAGCTGGATTTGAGATCTTTGACACGAACAGTTTCGAGCAGTTGTGCATTAACTACACGAACGAAAAGCTTCAACAGCTCTTCAACCACACCATGTTCATCCTAGAGCAGGAAGAGTACCAGCGGGAGGGGATCGAATGGAAATTCATCGACTTCGGACTTGATCTCCAGCCTACTATCGATCTGATTGAAAAGGTAATAATTAGCTTTCGTCCCACCGTAGTTGTTTGGGTAAGTGAGAAGATGAAAGGAAATTAACTTTACTGATTGGAAATTTTCAGTAAAGTTAAACAATTAATCATGAAAACAATTAATCATGTTTACTAAATAAGTATTTAAATGCCTTGAAAACATGAAGAAAAATGCATTAAAATTATTTTTGTTGCACGACTGCCAATTAAAATAGAGGTGACAGCGATACGCAGTGTGAAGAAAATTATAATTGTGTGCTTTGCTTTAATCAATCTTTGTAAATTTTAGCCTATGGGAATCTTGTCACTATTAGACGATGAATGCTTCTTTCCAAAAGCCACAGATAAATCTTTTGTAGAAAAATTGAAAACAAATCACCATCAGCATCCAAAATTTATCGTGCCTGAATTTAAGGTGAGCTACCAGTATTTTTTATCAGACAATTTAAAAAGCCAAAGATTTATTTTTATAACCTTATTCTTAAAAAATTAATTTAAAAATTTTGGTTGGAAATAGTGTAGTTATAGTTAAGGTCTAGTTCAGACCGCAGTGACAAGCGACAGTGTAACGGTTAAATACGCGCGAAACGCGCTTTCACTTGTCACTTGCTACTACGGTAAAATAGTCTTAAGATTGCAAAAGTTGGTATAAAAAATGTCACTGGAAACAACTGTATAATAATAAATTTAGGCTAAGACGGATGTAGCGGTAATTCACTACGCGGGGCGGGTTGATTATCTGTGCGAGAAGTGGCTGATGAAGAACATGGACCCCCTGAATGAAAACGTCGTGTCCCTTCTTCAGAACAGCTCCGACCCCTTTGTCGTCAGCATCTGGAAGGACGGTAAGCTTCGTCTAATACAGTAGATAGTCTGCGATGATTAGAGGACGGAGGAGTGGGCAGGGTGGGGTACACATTCGAGAGTTAGCTCAAACTATCGCAGTTAAGCCCATAGGTGGGCATGGAGGTTGGGGGGTTATACCCCCAAAAATCCCAATTATAGCCGACACCCCCTAAAATTTGGGGGTACTCCGGACACCCCCCTGAAATTCATGGATCCCAGTACTAAAAACACTAAAAATGGGGTATTTGATGTATACCCCCAAAAAATTTTTAGGGCCCCCCCCAAATTACGGGGGTCGGGTATACCCCCCCCCCCCAAAAAAAAATCCGGAAGGCTTCCCACCTATGGTTAAGCCGGAACGTTTTGTTTCTGAAATGCAGTTTACCAATATAGTTTACAGATTTTTACATAAAATACTGTATTTAACTGTATAAATTGCTAAAGACACCGTTTTGACCTTTTGGGCGAAATTTTAACTAAAAATGAAAAATAAATAAAATAAAACTGAAATAAAATGTGTTCTGTTTTAGGTAAATATTAGGGCGTTTTTTAAAGGAAAACGCTATTACTTTTATTACATTGGAAAAAGCCTTCCAAATCCGGATGTTTTGGTTTCCAATTACCATTCATTCATTCGTGAGGCTAATATTAAAATTGTACGGCGTTGCTGATTGGCTCGTTTTATAGTCAATCAGTGTCATTAGTGCAAAACAAAATCTCAAAAGTTTTGCTTGAAATAACGACATAAAATAAAGTAATGATAAAAAAACTACATAAAATAATGTGAGGCGAAACGAGAACACAACTATAACTTGCAAAAATGAACGAAAATATTTTATTTTTACAAGTTATCCGTATTTGAAAACGATGTTAAACATAAGTAACTAAAATTATTTTTAGCGGAATTTGCGGGTATTGGTGCGACAGAAATGAACGAAACCACTTTCGGAGTTCGAACGCGCAAGGGTATGTTCCGAACTGTGGGCCAACTTTATAAAGAACAGCTTACCAGACTTATGGCCACACTCAAAAACACCAACCCTCACTTCGTCAGATGTATCATTCCTAACCACGAGAAAAAGGTATATAACTATTTATAAACATATTGTTCTAAGTTAATTTTGTATAAGTGGAAAAAATTTATTAAACATCAAATCTGTCACAATTTGGGCAAAATTTTAACAGAAAATAGTTTAGAAAATCTGTGCAAGAAAGATAGTTATTATTTTATTAACTATATAGATAAAAGCCCTCCAAACCCGGACGTTTTGGTTTTCATCTATCATTCCTCCATTCGTAGGGCTAATATTAAATTTGTACGGCGTTGCTGATTGGCTCATTTTATTGTCAATCGGTGTCATTAGTTCAAGACAAAATAATCTATTTTTACTTTTTTAAATTTTAAAGTTTGTATTTGTTCGTAAACTTAACACATAAATAAATGTTTGTTTCAAATCTAATTTTTTACTCTCTATATTTAAAACTTTTTTATCAACATTTAAAAAAATCAGCAATTTAAACTTTTATGTTTATATTAATGAAAAACAATGATTTAGACAGGTAAAATTCTTTCATGTTGGGACTTAAAAAATAATGATAAATAAAAACTTTTTCAAAAGTTTATGGGAACTAATCAATTCAATTTAGGCGGGTAAAATCCATTCCATGTTGGTGCTGGAGCAGCTGCGCTGCAACGGTGTCTTAGAGGGAATTCGAATTTGCAGACAGGGCTTCCCCAATCGGGTCCCTTTCCACGAGTTTCGACACCGTTACGAGATCCTCACGCCCAACATTATCGCCAAAGGATTCATGGACGGCAAAGAAGCTTGCAAGAAAATCGTAAGTTAAAGCCGACTTAAATTTATGGAAAAGAAATTTTTGTTCTTGAAAAACTACTTTTGGGAAATCATGTGAAAAACATGGACAATATTGTAAATCTGCAACAATCCGCCCAGTTTTATTTTAGTCATTTTTGTTTTACAAGCTGAAAGGTTAGTTTTTGAGCCAACAGCTTTTGGTTTTGACGAGAAAGAAAAAAGAAGGTTTATGTAACAACACACATTAAAAGGTTTAAAAAGGAAAATATTGTTTGATATTGAGTAAAATTTTAGTTACAAGGTTTAAAAACATAAGTTGTACTAATATTTTTATAAGCTTGTTGCTTAAACACATTTTTTTTATATTTTCAAAATGGAGATCGTTGTTTTAGATCGAAGCTTTGGAGCTGGAATCAAATCTTTACAGAATTGGACAATCCAAGGTTTTCTTCCGCGCTGGAGTACTGGCTCATTTGGAGGAGGAGCGTGATCTTAAACTGACGGACTTGATAATTCACTTCCAGGCCTATGCACGGGCATATCTGGCTCGCAAGTAAATACGCAGTTTTGGATATTTAAACGAATAAAATAAAATAGTAATAAATATAATAACAAAATATTACGAAAAAATTACAACTCATGTATAAAAAGTGACGCCGGTGTATACCATTGAACAGTCCATTTAAATGCCGCTCCTATATAGCATACTCTACATTTTAATTCTTGCGAATTTTTCTGGAAAATATCACACGAAAAGATAAATTTATTTTAATTCAGGCGAATTAATAGAAATTTTTTGGAATATAATGCCAAAAACAATGGCATAATTTAAACAAGCAGGCATATTGTGACTGTTTGACAATAGTATTGGCATGCGCCTACATCATTTTTTCTACAAGAGTTGCAAGTATATTTTTCAGTATTATACTCTTAATAATAGTAATTAGTAAAATGTCTGAAATAATATTTTTGATCGTTGTGTGGAAATAGCAGGATAATCTAAAAATATTTTAGATATTATCAAAGACGCGTGCAGCAGTTTAACGCAATCAGAGTGATTCAAAGGAACGGTATCGCCTACCTCAGACTCAAGAACTGGCAGTGGTGGCGACTCTTCACCAAAGTCAAACCGCTCCTTCAGGTGAGTGATTTATTTTGTTTTTACAAAATGACCAAAACGCAGTGGCCAACTCTGGGCCTAATATTTTAATCGCAGGCAATTAGTTTTTTTTTGCTAACACTACACAGACATTTTCAATTAACTGCAGAAAGAAAACGGTCAATTATATATATTAAATATTTTGTTTTAATGTAGCTTTTAGGCGCATGGTGAGGTACAGACAGTTCTTACCTTTAAAATATCGCGATAATAAAAAAAATATTTCACCAAATTAAACGTTGATATAGAAATGAAATGAAAAGACAATTTAAAAAAATGGTTAAGTCCCAAGTGATTACATGTTTATAACACTTAATTATTTAAAGTGTTTTGTTGCAGGTGACGAATCAAGAAGAGAAAATCGCCGTGATCGAAGAGGAGCGTCGGCAGATGAAAGACCAGATGCAGAAGCAGCTGGAAATCGCTCAAGAGACGGAGAGAAAATTCCAGCAATTGGCAGAGGAGCGAAGCATCCTGCAGGAGCAGCTGCAGGCGGAATCGGAGGCGGCAGCAGAGGCGGACGAAATGAGGGCCCGCCTCGCCCAGCGGAAAGCAGAGCTGGAGAACACACTGCACGAAATGGAGCTACGGTAAGTGCGCGCGGGGTAGCTATAGTTGGGCATTAGAAGGGGTTGGGGAGGGTAATTATATACTTTTTTTACCTATTTTCCCTTCGAAATTGAAAAACGATTTGGGCAAGATGCACTCCAAAAAAACGATATGGGTAAAATGCATTTCTCAGATTTTAACACCTCCCCCCATAAACCCGGGTTTAACTTGCAGATGTATGGGCAAGTACATTTAATATTAGGTTTATCAATCAAAACTTTTAAAACAAATTTCAAAAATTTTAAAATAAGCGTGGTATTATAAAAATGTGGCATTATTTATAAAACATAGGCGTTTTTTTCAATTTTTATTACTTCTTTTATTTTAAGGTTGGAAGATGAAGAAGAAAACCGCTTGAAAATCCAAGAGGATAAGAAAAAAATGCAGCTTAACATTCAGGTACTTTATTTCGCGCTAGTTTTTATTTAATAGCTTCAATGAGAAACAGTTAAATGGTCGCGATAATCCTTTGCGATTGTTATCGCAGCTAAAACGCAATAAGCATATCGTGTCTCGCTTCTCAGACTGTATCGGCGTCCGGCAACTGGACTGCAGCAATTTTCGGAACTACAAACCAATAAAATTTTTAAAAAAATTAATTTTATGTTTTTCCTAGGATTTGGAAGAGCAACTGGAAGAAGAAGAGCAAACACGACAGAAATTGCAGCTCGAAAAAGTTTCCAACGATCAGAAAATGAAGAAGTTGGAGGAACAGTTTGCCGTTTTAGAGGACAGCTATAATAAAGTATGCCATTTTTTGTTTAAGTTGTAATATTACCTAGAATTAAAAAAAGCGAAAAAAATATTATAGCCTTGATTTTATGGATTTAATGAAGATACAAGTTGCATAAAAATTTTATAAGATGTTTCATTAAAGACCGCTGATAAACATTTTGTTCATGTTCTTGATTTGAAAAACGGCAAAATATTGCGTTGGCTAAAAAACTGATTAATTTTTGTATGCGTTAATGTTTAGCTTGCACGAGAGCGAAAACACCTGGAAGAGAAGACACAAGAGCTCAGCACTAAGCTTTTGGAAGAAGAAGATCGCGGGAAACATTTGACGAAATCCAGAGGGAAATACGAACAACAAATCCAAGAGCTGGAAGAACAACTTACCAGAGAACGTGCGGTAAGTTTCAATGCTAAATTGAATTAAACGTTTCCTTTAAAAAAACACAAAACTACCGGTTTATCATAAAAACAAATTTGAAATTTAAATTTAATTTAAAATCAAAATTATTATTTGAAGTTAATGTAATAAACATAGTAAATATTATCAGTATTATTATTATTACTATTATTATTGTAGGTGCGTGCTGAATTGGAAAAGACAAAGCGGAAACTGGATTCTGAACTCCAGGAGCAGAGGGAAAGTCTGGACGAGAAGCGCCTTCAGCTCCAAGAGTTCCAACAGCAGCTGGCCAGGAGAGAAGAGGAGCTTACCAAATCACTCACAAAGTAGGGATTTAATATAAAAATATAAAAAGGGATTTCAATTAAAAGGAATGCTAATTTGCCTGAGTTTGGTTTTAAAGGGTATAAGTATGTTGATTTTTTGCGGGTTATTTATATATTTTAGTGTATTGTTTCTGCATGACAGTCCAATATTTTTATAAAACATAAAAAAATAATTAAGATGGGTTCCACTACCTTCAGTTTAACAGTTAAAAAACGTTGGATGGGCTTTTTGAACTGTTTTAAGTCACCTTAAATTGCCTACTGTAGTGTAACTGTAGTAAAAGCTAATTTAAAAAAAGTAATCCGTTTTTAAAGAACAAAACAATTAGCTAAAATAGCATATTAAAATGATTAAAATTTTATCTGTTAAAAATTTTGTTTTTTATGTTGAATTTCTTTTTTGGTAATTTGATTAACTGATATTGTAATGTTTTAGATGCGACGAGGAAATCGCGAGCAAAGCTCAAATTTACAAGGAGCAGCGGGAGATCCAGGCCCACCTTCAGGAAACTCAGGAGGACTTGGAGGCGGAAAAGCAACTCAGAGCAAAAGCCGAACGGCAAAAGCGGGATCTCGCTGAGGTATTCGAGTGATTTTTGTCTTTTTTTTGTATAATTTGTATCGAATCGGATCATAGGTGAGAACGGTCCGGGAAGCTAGGGGGTGGGGGTCGTGGTTACCCGGGGTAAATTGAATTTTGAATTCTAAGAGGGGGGTCTGGACCCCCCTAGCTTTTTAGGGGGGGTCAGGTGGGGTCATGTCCAAAGCAAAACAGTTTTAAACAATAATAACTTTAATAATTGTTCTTTTTATAGGATAATACTACATTTTATTGAATAAAAAGAGATATTCTGGTGTAAAAAGGGTGTAAAAACATGAATATTTGTTAAAAATTCACTTTTTTGGAAGAAAAATTTAGTATGAAAAAAGTACCTAAAATTTTCCCGAGGGGGAGGAGGGGGGAAGGTCAAATTTTAGGTGGTGACGGGTAAAAAATTCGGAAATTTCGGGGGAGGGGTCCCCCCTAGATTTTCGTCTAGGGCGGTGGAGGTATTTCGAGGGTAAGGGATGGACCCCACCCCCCCCCCCTTTCTCACCTATGAATCGGATTCTGATTCAATTTTTAATGACTGACTTATTTAGAGCAAAAAAAGATAAACAATATTTTTCGCAGCATAATTTTACTTTGCGAGTTTGTTTTGAATTAGCAAGAAAACATGTTTTCCAGATTTTCAAAGTGTTTTATGTACATAATGTAATTAAATAAAACTCAAAGTTCAATTATGATTTTTATAGGAATTGGAAGCTCTTAAAACCGAACTGGAGGAGTCTCAAGATAAAGCAGGACTTCAAGTGGAAATGCGTGCGAAGCGAGAAGAAGAAGTTGCGGCCTTGAAAGTTAGTATTTTTTGATTTTTTAAAATAGTTTGGAATTATTATGTTGTTAAAGCCTATGAAAACAAAAATTTGGAGGATTAATCACACTCAGAATCAACTATGTTTTGTTTCGTCTATATAAAGATTTTTTTACGCAGGGCCGTAATGGGTCTCCGTAAAATTTTATTTAAATACTTTTCGATTTGATTATAGTGCACGTTAATCTGACTGCCGTTTCATTATAGAAAGCTCTGGAAGAAGGGGCGGAGGATCGCGAAAGAGCCTTGCAAGAACTCCGTGCCAGGTATAACAAAGAAAAAGAAGAGCTCACTGAACAACTGGAGCAGAGCAAGAAACTCAAACAACAGGTACGCTAGGCTGAATAAAAATAAATAAATATATTAAAAAGCAAACGAAAATACACAAATAACAACTAAATTTTAAGAAGACTAACCTAGGATCTAAGCTAGTGAAGATCGTCTAGCAGCAATTCAAGGAAAAATTACAGTTAAAAAAATTAATTTTTTTAACCATTATTACGGTACAGGAATTTTGTTTATATGTTTACACCGTTCTAGGTGGAGAAGTCCAAACAGCAGCTGGACAACGAGACGCAGGAATTGTCTCAAGAGCTAAAGACGGCCCAGGCGGCCAAGGCTGAGAGCGAGAAGCGCCGCAAACAGGCTGAGAGCCAGCTAGTCGAAGTAGGGGCCAGACTCGCGGAACTGGACAAGAACAGGGCGGAGACAGGAGACGCTTTCGCCAGACTGCAGGTACCTTCCGGTTTCAAACACCTTAATGTTTATAGTCGTAATTATGGATTTTTGGCGACTTGTTATTATTGGTAAATAAAAAAGTTGCTGATTTCGTGTCAGAGAGTAGGTTTTTTGCTTTTTTGTTTGGATTATTATGCAGAATGATGGATCTCTGAATATGGCTGAGTTCGGATCAACGGTGGTCGCACTACACATTTTATCACCGCCGAATAAATGACATAACGAAAGCTGATAAGATCTGACTGCTGGGTTAAAGGGCAATGGCAACTCATTTTCTTCGTAATTTTGTCACTTATCAAAATGTTTGTCCTTTTCAGGTAACATACAGGGTTTAAAAATCGCTTGTTTTACTTTCATTATTTTAATTACAGGCAGAGTACGATGCCATTTATAAGCAGTTGGAAGAAGCTGAACAAAGGGCTTCCGTCGCAACCAAGCGGGTCGCTTCCCTCGAAGAGCAATTAAGAGAAGTTCAGGACACAGTTGAGGAGGAAACCAGAGCCAAACTCAGCCTTCAATCCCGGTATAATATTATTATTATTATTATTTTAGTTCTGTGTCAATTTTTTGATGTTACAGAAGAAAATAATTTTGTTTTAACAAAGTAAAAGCTGTATAGGTGCTTAATGAATTTATTATTTTACAACTCCGGTATTTTATTTAAGATTTATTTTTTAACTAAAAAAAAGATAAACTCAAGGTTGAATTCCTGGTTTTCCAACTCATTGAATAATCCAAGAAAGTTTCTTGTTTTTTCACCTAAATGTATAAATTTTACTAAGTATTCACAATGTTAATTAATTGTTCAGAGTACGTCAAATGGAAAGTGACTTGGCGTCTGCAAATGACCTCAGAGAAGAAGCCGAGACTGCGAAGGTGAACGGGGAAAAACAGATACAAGCCCTCCAATCCCAGGTAAATGCCGTTGTCCGCGCAGAAAAATTATGCGCTGGAGATAAAAATGAAATGTTTATCTTTTTAACAAACGGGGATTTTTATATGAAAATTATATCATTGTGTGGGTGCTATTATTTTTTTATTAGTATGCATTTTTTTACTACTTAAATTATGTAGCTTTTGTGTACTGATAACGAGATATAAGCACTCCATTTCCACTACCTGTTTCTCGAGTACCCACCGTTTTTAGAAAGTCGACTTTTTGGTTTTATTGCAAAATCATCGTGGGTTTTTTAAACCCTGTTTCTGTATTCAAAGATTTTTATTTATCCTTTTTATAAACTTAAATTCTTATTTTCAAAAATGAAAACGGTATAACGAATGTAACGGGTTTTTTTGGTTTTCTTTTTTAAGTCAGAATTTCATTCACAATTAGCAAAACAATACAATTATTAGTGATATCTCATGAATACTAACAGCACTATTGTATAGTGGTGTAACAACTGTCGAATTGTTTATAGTTATCGGAAGCTAAGAAAAAGGCAGAAGAAGTTCCAGCAGAGCAGTTGGAAGAACTGCAGCGGAAAATTGCCAAAGACAAGGAAATAATGCAGAAACAAGTCCAGGAGACCGAAGCCGCTCGCGAACGGGCTGACCGATCCAAGTCCAAGCTCCAACGAGAGGTATATTGATGTTTTGTGGGTTTTCGGTGTTCATATTAAGTAACTGAAAATTAGAAACGTTTACTTGGAGTGGAGGGCCTTGCGTTATTTTTACATTTCTAATCTGAATAAGTTCTTACATAAATTTAAATCAAATTTAAGTATTACGAATTTGTTATATTATTTTTTCTACATAAAAACTTTGAACCTAAAAACCTCGGTATTTTAGATAGGACTATAATTAGGCTTTTATTAATGCCAATAAACGAACTAATAGTTTTATGAATAAAAATAATAAACATTTTTGTTTTAGTTGGAAGACGTAATGGTGGAGTTGGAGCAGGTTCGAGGGTCTCACCGCGAAATGGAGAAGAAACAGCGGAAGTTCGACCAACAGCTGGCTGACGAGAGGGCCATTACTTCCAAGGTTTATTATTATTTTGTGTAGTTTTATTAAGTTCGATAATAAATACTTTCCGTTTTATTATGATTTTGATTGCTTCTAGGATACCTATTAGCGTGTTTATTTTTAACCCGTTTGAAAAATTTATAATGACTTTCCATTCTAGTATTATGATTTGGTTTTTTAAAAAATTTTGAAAAGTATTTTTGAAAAAAATGTTTTTTAGACAGCGGCGGAACGGGATGCGATGGCGCAAGAAGCCCGAGAGCGGGAAACTAAAGCTTTGTCTTTGCAGAAAGAGCTGGATGATCTCAGGGAACACGCAGAGGAGGTAAATTAGCACATTTTACTGAATTGCTATTGTAAAAGTACATAATGCTCACTTATTTTTTTAACGGCGTTATTGATTTTTCTACTGGTCATGATTTTGTTTATTAAAAGCGGCAAAAGTTTTACAAAATTTATACTTGCTTGTTTATTAATAAGTGTTGTTTTGCAATATAAAAATCACATCACGAAAAAAATATTTTAATGAAATTATTTTGATTTATTTTTTAGCTGGAAAGAACAAAACGCACACTCCAGCTCGAGCTCGATGAGGTTATGTCAAACAAGGATGACTTCGGGAAAAACGTGGGTTTTATTTTACTTGTTTTGTGTTGTATTACAATAAAATAAATAATAAGCTTTAAAAACTTGTTATAAGATAAAATTATTTGTGTAATTGAGGTTTATTGTATTTTCAGATATAAAGATATTTATTTTTAGGTCCATGATTTGGAAAAAACCAAACGCACTCTCGAGCAGATAATTCAGGATCAAAAGGTAATCAAAGATTGTTTTATTTAAACAATGTTTACGGTAATCACAATTTGCCTTATACTTATGACTTAAAATTTGTTTGTTTGTTTTTTGTCATGGTACTGGGCAGAGAGTATTTCTGCGTCGTGTTACTGGATTCAGAAACTATCTACGAATTCAGTGTTCAAAATCCAGATACAAAAATTATATTCTGTGCTAAAATTGTTTGAAATTCGTTTTGAATATAATTGTTACCTGATAAAAACCTATAAATTTCATAAAACTTAGTTTAGTGTATGATAACTGTTTTTTAAGTGCCGTGTCGTCCTAATAACGCGTTTGTAACGGTTGATTTCAGAAAAGTTGTATATAAAAACAATAAATCAGAAAATAATACTTCTTACTAAATAATACCTAAATAAGTGTTTAAAGTTTTATTAATTGGTGTCAGCTTTAAAAAATGTTTCTCTGACATAATTATTTTATCTTTTCTTCGCTAATTAAACCATCGTGCTAATACCAATATTATCCTAATTTTAGACGCAAATCGAAGAATTGGAAGATAACGTTCAAATAGCGGAGGATGCCCGTCTAAGAATTGAGGTCAACATGCAGGCTCTAAGAGCAGACACGGAGAGAGCCCTCGCTAATAAAGAGTTGGAGGCTGAGGAAAAAAGGAAGAACCTTATCAAACAGGTATTTAAATTTTGATTACATATTTTTTAGTTTATTACCGATGTTTGTTAATTTTTTTAATGGTTTATAAGTTAGAACGGTTAAAAATTGTTTATAATAGTTAGTAAATTTTGATGATTTTTAACATAAATAATAATTTTTTTGTATTTCAGATCAGAGATCTGGAGGAGGAAATGGATAACGAGAGGCGAGGAAAATCGGGCGCCGTGAACGCCAGAAAGAAACTGGATACCCAGATCGCCGATTTGGAACAACAGCTAGAGCTCTCCAACCGTCTAAAAGAGGACTACAACAAGCAACTTAAGAAACTAACTGTGAGTTAATTCTTTCAAAATAGGTTTGCTATTGGTGGCAATAGGTTTGCCATTGGTGGCAATCAAATAATAAATAATTCATTGAATGAAATTTAAGGAGATTGTATTGTATTTTTACTTTTTGTGCGACTAGTGTAATTAATTGAGTGTTATTTAGGCTCAACTGAAAGACTTCCAACACGATGCAGAGGACGCGCGTCAGCAGCGGGACGACATGGCCACGGCTCTGCGGGAGTGGGAGCGACGAGGAAGGGCTGCCGAATCGGAACTAAGTTCCCTACAGGAGCAGCTGGACGCGTCCACAGTGGCAAGGAGGAAGGCGGAAGCGGAGAGAGACGAGCTGTACGACCAACTGCACGGCAACAACGCCAAGGGGTGTGTGATAAAAAATACTTTTTAGTTTTTAAAATAAAGCTAAAAATGTGTCAAACCGTTTTTTTAAACTATACTTATAGGGTTTTGTTTGTTTAAAGTACTAAAGGAGCCGTCATACTTAATTTTTTTTCTAAACCACACGTTTAATGTTTCGTTTTGTAGTGTCGTGAGTTTTTTGTAATTGATGAGTCGAACAGTGATGAAGTGCTATTGGTCCGTGTTTCTGACTTTCAGTGACCGCAAAACGTAGCTATTCTTCTGAGTTTGACCACTAGGCTTAATCGTAAAACGTAATATTAATTAAAGTAATGGTATTAAGTTAAACATTCTCTGACAACATACGTTATTCAAAATTTCTATTCATTTTAAAATTAATTAGATATTGTTGATTTTTTAGCGTATTGTCAAGTGAAGAGAGGCGGCGCTTGGAAGCCAAAATTAATCAATTGGAGGAAGAGTTGGAAGAGGAACAGTCCAATTGCGAATTGGCTGTCGACAAGCAAAGAAAGGCCCAACAACAAGTATAGTTATTTAAATAATAATATTTTTTCGGATGTATATGTAAAAATTTTAAACGACTAAAAAAATTAAGATTTGAGAATTATAATGTTCGTAAACAATGTCAATGTTTTTTGTTATAATTCTGTGACGCATCAGAAATCTTAGCTCTGGTCCTCAAGTCCTAAGCGTGTTTAGCCCTTTGAAAGGACTGTATTTTGCAGATGACGACGATAGCAAAATGTTGTCAACCTGTTTTTGATCGCAAATAAAGTCGAAATTAGGTTAGTAAGTTTTATTCAGGAAGCACACGAGCCAAATTACACAAGCAATTCTTTCACATCTTATACAAATATGAAAGAAAACTTAAAAATAAAACTGCGGCGTTCGGGCGGTCGTCGAGAGAGGGCTGAGAGACGGGAGCAAAGCTCGACCATCTTGGAGCAGAATTTAATCCTCTACTGATTAGAATCTAAAAACACCGATCAATTAGATGCCCTAACAGGTCCCAATCCATCTCGACAACTAAAGCCCTTTTATTTGCATATTTTCGAACTTATTAAGGACGCAATCTCCTATTAAACGCTCACCACGTGCACGTCCATAAATCGAGATGATCTTGGTGACTAAGTCACGGACGCTTCTAAAAAAGACTTTTGCTCAACGGGGACTTTCTTTCCTAACTTGAAACGCAAATATCTCAGTGGCGGCTGATTGAATAAAATACACTACATAACACAAAGATACAAAAAAATTTACATAAACCAATATTTTATCACTACATCTTTATTGATTACTCACAAAACCAAATAACGATATAAATAAATAAACAAACAAAACAAATACCACTTAAAGTTTTTCCTGAGAATAAAAGAATATTATTAATTAAAAATTACGGGAATTTACTTTACGTTAAAGCTATTTTTCCACCTTCTTCACAATTCCCAGTACCTGGTCTTTCGGACTCACCAATTGATTATTATTTTGTAAGTGTTTTCTTTACAGTGTATTTTGGGTGAAATATTTAGGTGGAACAACTCACTACTGATTTGTCAATGGAAAGAGCTGCCTCACAAAAAGCGGAAGGCGACAGACAAAGTCTAGAACGAGCCAACAAAGAACTTAAGCTCAAAGTATGAAACATTTTACATCATAAGATTAGTTTTTTATTATTCTACTTGAAAAAAATAAGAATCTATTTATCAATAAAAAAATAATTTACTGAAACAAGTTTCACGATAAAAGACGTTACCTATTATATTAACAGCATGTAGTTTGTTAGTAGGTTAGCTATTTATAAAATGTGAGCTCTATTGGGATGTTTTATTTAGGTAGCGGAACTGGAAGCTGCTGTAAAGACGAGACAAAAGGCCGCTATTGCCGCTTTGGAAGCCAAAATTGTCAATTTGGAAGATCAGCTCAATAACGAATCGCAGTAAGTGATAAACTAATACCCAAAAAAGTAAATAAAAACTGAAATAATTTGCACTAGTATATCTGTAAGTATAAATTAGTAAAATCTTTCCAAAATCGGTTTGGCTGTTTTTTTTTCTATCATTTTTTTGCTGAAAGTGTAGTTTGATTTTGAAAAAAAAAGGTTTTATTGACAAAATATTAAGAAAAATGTGTTTTAAATTAGAATTTTTGTTTTCAGGGAAAGAGCGAACAATGCCCGCGCAGCAAGAAGAGCCGAGAAAAAATTGGCAGACGCAATCATGCAGTTGGAAGATGAGCGTCGTCAAATAACACAATACAAAGAACAAGTGAATAACATTTTTTATTATATTTTAAAAAGTTTTCGGTTACAATTGTTAAACTAAAAATTATAAACATACTGATTAGTTGTGTTTTTTCGTGGTATATAATATTTTTGTTGTCGAACAAAAA
Source organism: Microlaimidae sp. YZB2_3 (assembly GCA_030248175.1). Classification (NCBI taxonomy): domain Eukaryota; kingdom Metazoa; phylum Nematoda; class Chromadorea; order Desmodorida; family Microlaimidae; species Microlaimidae sp. YZB2_3. The sequence goes on from JASAMX010033899.1 coordinate 36,028, forward strand.
AAGGGTTTTTTAATGTTTTATAATAATTTTTGTATGTTATGAAATGTTTCGAAATAATGTAATCAATGCAAGGAATAGTTAATTAATGTATTCCGTGGTATTTCATTTTGTTTAAGCTAGACTAAAGAAAGATGACCTCAACGGGAGTTGCTGCAGTCCATAATTGTGGATGTTTTAGGTGGACAAGGCAAACGCGAAGATCAAAGCCTTGCGACGGCAGATGGAGGAGTCGGAGGAGGAGGTGGCACGAGTGAACGCCAGGAGTCGGAAAGTCCAGCGGGAATTCGACGACCTCCAGGACGCCAACGATACCCTTTCCAAGGAGCTGAACAACTTTCGCAACAGGGCCAGGTAAAAGTTATTAATATTGTGGCAGCAACAAGGGTTAAAACGTTTATATTAATTATAGGGCCAAATAAACTCTTTGAGTTACTGGTTGTATTGAATCGAGTTCACAGAGAATGGCTAGAATAAGCGGCATTATTATTATTTTCTTCATTTGTCCAGACAATTTCCAAGCAATCAAACAAAAAAGGTATACAGGTGCGAAGCGAATCATACATGGGCAAGTTGGTCCGGAGTGGGGGCTGTGTGTGTTAAAATCCAAGGAACGCATTTTACCTATATCGTTTTTTTTCTGTAATGCATTTTATCCTTATTGTTGGTTTTTTTTTGATTTTAAAAGAAAAAAACGTAAAAAACACTAATTCAGGCCAAAAAGCCTTTTTTATTGCATTTTTAGAGCTTTATTGTTTAAACTACTCATTTTGATATTAAAACTTAAGTTTAAAGGCAGTTTGAACATTTTCATTTTATATACTTTTTTTATTGTCCAATATTTTTTAAAGGAGATTATGGGTTAACTTTTTTTCCCATCCCCACTTCTGAGTGGAGGGATTAAACACCCATTCTCAGAATTTGGTAAAGGATTAACCCCCGTATCAATGTATGGTACTAAATGCAGTTTGTGCATAAACTTACCCTTTGATAGTTTTGTAGACGTTTTGTTAAGTTTTGACATTTAATCACTTAAAACATGTAAAATATGGTCTTTAGTCTCGGTTATTTAAAAATGTATCCCCGCTGATAGACCAAACTTCTTAGCAGATAGTTCATAGTTAATAATAAGCGCCGTTGGAAGCATTTATAGAAGGTGTTTGTTGGAATTTATAGATTTATATTATTATCACATTAGCACTGAATTGACTGCAATAAATGCTATGTATGTGTTTTCGGGACTCTTTCTTTGTAAAATTGGTTTGGTTTATTAAACACCATTTTTATTCTTCTTTTCTCTTCAAACAACGATCCTTCTTATTGTATTTTAGTAACCTTGGTTGATCTTTGTTCGGTATTTTCTTTATTTCAATTTAATTTGTTATCTATTTCTGGTAATTTTTCTGTTGTTTGCTTTGTTACAACAAAACCTTCCTATTAAGCAATCAATAGTTTATATTTAGAAGCCTTGGTTTCATCCTGGGCAAGACGACGGCAAATAATATTTCTGCGGTTTCGGGGTAATTAAACTGGATTTTAGCACCATTGCATTCTTGTTTTACTCACAATTTTGTGTGGTGCCGTGATAACAGTATTTTGTGATTGACCGTCTTATATTAATTTTTTATGAATAAACTAACCCTGTCTTAAAGCTGAAGTGCGAGTAGCTTGTGCGACCAAATTTGTAGCCTGTGCGTAAAATTAAAAAATTACAAGAATGTTTCATGTAGTGTGTTATTCATTTTCAGTTTTGTCGAGAAAAGTCCAATCTAAAAAAATGGTTTGTTATGCATGCAGTTTGCGGTTTTCCCTTTTTTTGTTGGGATTAAAAGTTTGTTTTATTTTAGTGTCAAAATTTATATTTTTAAAAGATTTCTTAATTAGGAAGATACATGACGCAAAATAAACCAATAATTGTCAAAATTCAATTAATTTGACTTTTTGTGGCGAATTAAAAATTAGCCATTTTTTTATTCCTTTTATACAAATTATAGTTCATTATGGTTAAATAATGTATTGTGCAGATTTGATTTCTAAAATTTTTAGGGGTAGTGCTGCTATAAAAAAATACATACGGCATCATTTGATTACTTCCTAGGTTTTAAAACAAAAACGAAACTCAAAAAATAAATTTAAGCTACCTTTATTAAATTTCAATTTTGATTATCTGAATTATTTTTTTAGTTTTCCCATGTCGAGTACAAAAATCTGGCATGCTTGGCCGTAGCAAAATCAAAAGGAATTTAAGCAGGCAAAACAAATATATCTAAAGAATTAAGAGTACCGCTTTTCAGATCATGATACTATAAACTTGATCCCTAATATTTTAAAAAACAGCGCTTACTGTATTTTATTGCGAATCGCGCATATTAATACAAATATTTGTGATTGTATGTATATAATATGTGCAATAATAATAATATGTATTATCCATGTATAATTGTGTATATTATAATAATTATTTAAAGGCGAGGAACAGATACGCCTGTGAAGGTGAGCTCCAGTCGGTTCTTGTCGGGTAGGGGCTCAGGAGCCAGTGGACATTGGGAGCGGACGGGATCTAACGAGAACATGCTGGACATGACGGACGGATCCACAGGCTCCAAAGAGGGATCCCTGGTCGACGAGGGTACGTTTCCTTTTTTTGTAAATGCAATATTAGCTTGGAAGTGTCTATGGTGTTGTGAATAATAAAAAATACACCGCAGGGGGTAGGGGACCGATTGATCGAAAAATTACAAGATGCGTGAGATTGGAAAGTTAAGAAATTTTTGAAAAGAGGAAGATCCGGTCAGTTTTGTAGAAGCAAGTGGTTAATGTAAGCTCTGATATTTTGTGTTTACGAGTTTTAGAAATATCAAATCAGTGTAAACAAGTATAAATGCCCCCATTTTAGACCTGTGCACGGTCTAGAAATCCCCCCCGCTTTATTGGAGGATTTGCCCCCTCCCCCGGCCAAAAAATGAAAAAGTACTCTAAAATTATGGCGTTTAATTTTGACCTATAATGACGCCATCATCGCGAATTTTTTGCAGTTTTTAGCCTATTTCAATGCATTTTAAGCCATTTTAGACCTATTTTTACCTTATTTTCGTCTTTTTTGTCCCTTTTTCTCTTTTCCTATTTTTTTTCTCTTTTTTTCTCCTTTTTTCCTTTTTTTTCTTTCTCCTCTGCTTGCCCCCCTTTTTATTGCCCCCCGTTTCAAAAAAGTTGCCCTCGTGCCCCCCCCCGTTTTGGAATTGTCCCCCCAATAAAACCCCGGGGGGGGCAGTGCACAGGTCTGATAATACATATCAAAAGGCTTTATTTCGTTTGCAAAAATTAAGTTTTTCTGAATAATAAGTAAAATATTTTTAATAAAAAAATTTTTTAATTGATTTTACGTTTAGATTTTTTTGAAATGTGTTTTAATGTTATTAAATAAAATATAAAATTTTTAGTTAATCCATTTACTAATATAATATTTTATTATATTTAAGATAAGTTTAACTATATTTAGGGGTTCACACCAACGGAGGAAGCGTTCCCCAAAACGGAGAAGCCTCGAGCAACAAATCAGAATAATTTTAGATTTTCGCTTTTTCAATATACACACAACCACCGACGGCGTACAGTAAAATGATTTTTTTCTTTTCGTCGCAGAAAATTCAGAATTTTATTTTGATTTATTTTTGTTTTAATTTAAAAAAACTATCGCTTCGGTGGTCGTTGTATCCCGAAATGAGCTAAAACTTGTGTAATATAATATTTACAATTTACTGCATACGTATTTGTTTAAATATTTTTATGATCAATTTTATAAAACTTCTTATAGAAGAAGCATATATTTGAAAGTTGTTTAATAATGCAGAATATTGCGGGTGTTCTATTGTTACTTTAAAATGAGCAATTATTTTAAAAATAACAATTTCTATTTACATTTGTTTTTCTTGTATAGCCCTTTGTCACTTTTCTTATAATTTAATCAATAAAACTGAACGACTATTTATTTTCGGCGAACATATTCATTTATTGGCTGAATAAACAACGTGTGAAGAATTCGCTCCTAAAGGCCGAAGAAAATTCTGCGTGTGTATTTTATGCAATGTTTTTGTTGTTTAATTGTTGCAATTCTTATCTTCCATTTTTGCAGTTGTTGGATACCGGCTTTATGCTTGCTAGGCTTTGATTGGTCAATTTTAACTTTTCCATCCGCTGAAGCTGCCTTTTAATTACCCTTGTCAAGATTATGCAATAATTGTATATCAATTTCTAATTTAGTAGTTCTATAACGAGGTATAGTAATAAACTAATTTTGACTAACCTTGACGATTTAATTGGGAAATTAGACCCAGCTGACCTCTATGATTTGAAGTATTGAATCGACTATTAGAAGCACTGTTTAATATTAAAGAATAAACTTTAGTTTAACAAATATTTGCCAAGCTATTCAATTTAAAACAAAAGTGACAAATTTTGAACGGCTAAAGTGACTGATTTTTTTGTATATTATGTAAAAATGCAGGAATAAAACAATAAGCATTTCTATTTGTTTGTGGTTTTTTTTTGAACACCATAACCGCAAAATTTTAATTGATCTTTTTATGTCTCTTTTTATGAGGTCAGCCAGGTTTGAAATCAACCATAAATTTCAAAAAAGTCAGTTTTGTTATTCACAAAATTTTTTTTAAATTAATCGCTGAATTTTCTGTATGTTTTAACAACAAAAAACTACATTTTCCCGCATTCCTTCTCGCTTGAAAATAATTCAATTTTTGCACTTTCTTGATAATTATTGTATTGTTGAAAATTTCAATGTCTAATTTAGCAATATTATGCAGTGGTAAAACATTCGGTCTATGCTTCACTTGTTTGTATTGTTTCGTCACATTAATTTCAGTAGAGCATTTGTATTGATTCACATATTATTTTTTGTGGATAACTGGTTAAGCGGCTCTTGTGGCCATTTAAGAATGGAACACTAATCTTTAAACTACAATCACTATTTGATTTCTTAGTTAAAATCTGTATTAATTTTGTTATGTTCGATATTTGTAATGTCCTACGTTTTTTTTGTATAAGATATAATTTTCTGGTCTATTTACGGAAAATGATTGTAAATTTATTTGCACAATGTTAAAAGTGTAATTCGATAGAAACTACGAGTGAAATATTCTGTGAATAACCTCGGAAGGTGATGTATAATAGTGAACAATATTACTTTTCTGTGTTGTAAATTTTATATATTTTTTTGTTTTATTTACCCCAGTAATGCACTGTTTTCTTTTTAATGATGTTCCAGCATTTGAGAAAAGATGTACAGTTCTTGTTAATTTAGAACTCATTTTGTGTTATAATTTTTAATTATTTATTCACAGTTTTAGCTACCAGTGAATTGTTACAAAATTTGATGTTTTTTTGTTTGGGTAGTAAATTTTGCAAAAATTATACTGAACGCCAGAGAGTCTACGCAGATTTACATTATAAAATGGGTTCTATGTTTGCATGTTTGTTTATTTAAGGTGCCCATATTATTGTATTTGATTTTTTTGGATTTTATCTGCTGTAAGCGCGCATTAGTATTTTGTATTATTTTTGAGGAAATACAATAAATATTTTATTTTTGTTATTTTTTGTTAATGTTTATTGCTGTACTGTACGTTACTATTATGAGAAATTCCAAAAATCTGATTTTTCTATTTAGGTTTTCCGTTCATTATTCACTAACAAAATTCCATTCTTAACTGTGTCTCTTATAAATTCATAGCGATATTGTTAAGCTCATTCTGTTTGTTAATAATTTATTGGATTATTGAAAAACAAGGTAAATGCATTTTAAATTTTTCTTCTGTATACTGCTACATCGTGGTGTTTATTGATTTTGGAATAAAATAATTTGCTTATTAATAAACAAATTTTAACAGTGCAAAAATCATATACTGAGTGTTGTGCTGAGTTTTTGGTTATCCTTAAAGGAGCACTGTCACAAATAAAATTCCTATAACGCCCGAACCGGACTGTTCCTTTTATACCAAACCTACCTAACTCAACTTTGGTATTTAGAGTGCTCCACTACAAGGCTACAACATTTTTAAATTTCAGCTGAATCGGTTGAGTATTAAAGGAGCAGTCCGGTTCGGGCGTTATAGGAATTTGATTTGTGACAGTGCTCCTTTAAGTTTTAATTTGCTGGTACAACGTATTATCTTGTTTTGTTTTTAGTAATAAGACATTCTAAAAGTTTTGGATTTTATTAATTTATCGAAATTTCTGTTCAAGCCAAGCGAAAACACTTCTGGCTAAAATATTCCGAGTTGACCTTTAAAATTACGCCTTAAAAACCTATTACCGTATTTCTTCTAATAACAGCCCAGCCTATAATAGCAGCCTACCTCCAATAGTAGCCTACCCTTTTGCACCCATTAAAAAATTGTAGCCTAGCCTCTAATGGAAGCCTAGGCTACTATTAGAAAACTGCACGCATTTTTCAGGGAAGTATGTTGAGAAGTTTAGGGAAAGACAGTTCGATGAAGCTAGGAATTTTTCAAATACCAGTAATGTTTCGTCGAGTTGTTGGCGTGAACTAAAAAAATTTAAACCGAAGAAAAACACTATTTTATATGGTTCTTTCAGGTTCCATACAATTTTACGGAGTTACCCAGACTTAATTTTTGTATAGTATACTGCTTAAAATTACATTGAAGTTTTGGATATGAAAATAATTGTATTCATATCATGAGGAGACCATGAAGTTTCTTTTAAAATGAGTAAATTTTTGAATGTTTTATATGTTTAATAAATGACATTGAATTCAATGCATTAAAAGGCTGAAATTCTAGCAAAAGACGAAACAAAGTTTCGAAAAAAAGCCTTATATTAAATGGAATAGTATAAAGCTACATAAGTCTAAAAACTAAATGCCAGAAAGGACTGAAACAAGTCTCTTTAAAACCTGTAAATTAATAACAGATTTTGTAAAATTTTCAGAAAAACAAAACCGAATAAAAACAATACGTGTAAAAGCTTTAGTTTGCGTTTTTTAACCATTAATAAAACTTAATTCACATAGGATTAACTTTTTACATGAGTTAACCAGCTGTAAATACCACAGTATTAGTTAAGTTACACGTCGTCAAAACGATACAAAAAAAGTATAACGCAAGCGTCACAGTAACCATGAAAAATTTCTGTCAAAATAAGTTATCGCATTGCGCATTAAATTTTGTAGTTTATCATTATTTTCGTATAAAGCAAAACATACAGCCATATTAACGGCTTTTTAAAATCAAGTTTTAAGTCCGAAAAACATTGAAAAATTCAGATTTAATATAAGGCGACTTTTTCTTTAATGTTTCTATTTATTACATAAAACAAATTAGCTGTCAATGTATTTGTTAAATTAAAAGTCGCCTTATATTAAATCTGAATTTTTCAATGTTTTTCGGACTTAAAACTTGATATTTTAAAAAGCCGTTAATATGGCTGCATGTTTTGCTTTATACAAAAATAATGATAAACTACAAAATTTAATGCGCAATGCGATAACTTATTTTGACAGAAATTTTTCATGGTTACTGTGACGCTTGGCGTTATACTTTTTTGTATCGTTTTGACGACGTGTGACTTAACTAATACTGTGGTATTTACAGCTGGTTAACTCATGTAAAAAGTTAATCCACTTTGAGAGAAATTTTGTGAATTAAGTTTTATTAATGGTTAAAAAACGCAAACTAAAGCTTTTACACGTATTGTTTTTATTCGGTTTTGTTTTTCTGAAAATTTCACAGAATCTGTTATTAATTTACAGGTTTTAAAGAGACTTGTTTCAGTCCTTTCTGGCATTTAGTTTTTAGACTTATGTAGCTTTATACTATTCCATTTAATATAAGGCTTTTTTTCGAAACTTTGTTTCGTCTTTTGCTAGAATTTTATATTGGGGCCAATAATCCAACATCACCGCTTATTTAACGCTGGTCAAAATTTATTATTCTAAACCCAAGGAATCCCGCGCGCATAAAAGGACGCCCGCATTTATGTCTAATAACGCGCCCACGCTTTTCTAATAACCGGCCCGCGCGGCATTCTTTTAGCCATATTCGAACCTGCATTTTGAAGCCCTGTTTTGCCGCTGCTCTTCCCACAACCTATCCCACGGACCAAAACATATATGACGTGATCACGAATACTATATGACATTTTAAAGCTATTAAAATTCTGAGGTGTTTGGACAACAAAATTCTAGATGAAAAAAGCGTGCACTAGATCTTATCATTTAGTGTCAAACAATCTCAAGTTTTCCAAACACTGTAGTGAACTCACTAAGAAAGCTTATAAAGTACTAAATATGACTTTTCGCTGTTTTAAAACTAAAAATGTGAAAGCCCATGTAACCTCGTACAAAACTTTTGTTAGAACTATTCTCGAATATTGTTCTCAGGTGGGATCAGCTTATTTGTGCAAAGATATCGACATCATTGAAAATGTTCAACACTATTTTACCCGTCGACTGTTTTTAAAAATGTGGCCTACCTCCTGGGAGAATTTATGTTGAAAGGCTATATTTTTTAAATCTTGATTGTTTGGAAAAAAGACGTGTTAAGCTTGATATAAATATGACGTTTCAAATTATAAAAAATCAAAATGATATATGTTTCACGAAATTTTTTCAATGGGCTACTTATAAGCGAGGTACTGATCATGATTTTAAGCTGTTTAAGCTCTGTGCTAACCGAAATACTTTATTAAATTTTTTTCTCACAGGGTTATAAATTGCTGGAATAAGCTTCATTCAAACGTTGTATCAGCTAATACTCGAAATAATTTTAAAAATAAGATATCCAAGTTCAATTTTAATGATTTTACCAAATTTGACAGGCACCTGAATTAGTAGCCATCTTAGTTGACTCACTGGTGCCTTCTCCTCTTATTCCCTTTATTTCTCCCGTCTTTCTTGTAAATATGTTTTGTCTTTTTATTTTTTGTGTTTGTTTTCATTAGCTTTATGACCAAATTTGAAATTTATATGGCATGTCCCCATATCCCAATTAAAGTATATAGATAGTTACAATGTATTGTGATTAACAATTTTTAGGTGAATAAAGTTTATCTATCTATCTATCTCAAAATATTTTTAATCCATCAGTTTAATCGACTGTTGAAAGTGCGTTCGCAACTGTCGAATTTTGGTTGGAAAACCGTGCAAAAACTATACTGAAAGTATTATTACTGAACTGAATATCATACATAGGTGGGCAGAGGGGGGGGGGGGGGTTGAAGGGATTATACCCCGCAAAAATCCCGAATATAGCCGACACTCCCCCCCCTCCTAAAATTTGGGGGTACCCCGGACACCCCCCCCACCACCGCCCGAAAATTGGGGGGGGGGGGGGTTCCAGTACTAAAAACGCTAAAAATGGGATGTTTGAGGTATACCCAAAAAAATTTTGGGACACCCCCCTCCAAATTTCGGGGGTCGGGTATAACTCCCCCAAAAAAAATCCGGGAGGCTGCCCACCTATGATATCATACAGAACGACCAATAAGCTGCGTGCCAACTATCATCATGCAAATTAAACCACACCGTATGAAAATTATATTTTTTACGTGAGATTCTTACATTAACAAAAATTCTTACATTAACATTCTTACATAAACAACTTTGAACTTTAAAAAAAGTGCGTTACACAGCTTACAGCCTGGGTTTCTAGCATGTATTTTCGGCTAAAACCATTGCAGTCAAGACAATTTCGTGCTTAAAATATAGATTTATTTACTAAGAAAACTTATCTAAAATAAACCGTTGACTGGCCTATCAAAAAACTATATATGCACGGTCTAAGGTTTTTTTATTTTGAAGGATACACGCGGTTGAAACAATAAAAACAAAGACAAAATACAGTTTCAAAATTTATACATAAAAATACAGTTTCGAAATTTATAGGGTAGTGCATTTAATTTCGGCACTTTTTTGTTTTTCCGATGTAACTTTTTACTGTATGGCCCGATTTTCATGTTTGATAGCTCATTTTGAAGCTTTCACGATACTGCGTTGCGTCACAAAAGTTTCACTGTACGAAAGTAATTTTTTACTTAATTAAATCAGTTTTTAAAAAAATGGAAAATTCCCGAAATTAAATACGTGCATTTAATTTCGGCACTTTACAAACAGTCGATTGATTCTCAGTCAAAAAATCATCATTTTCAAAAATATAAAAGCCTATCATTATCTCCAGACAGTTTTCTTTAATTTAAGCTTCTACTTGTTGTTCAACGTGTAATGGTAAAAAGTTACAGCTAAAATGCCAAATGGTATCAAAATGAGCAGAATTTGGGAAAAAAATGCATTTAATTTCGGCACTTTTTAAAAGGACCCTCCTAATCGAGTTTAAGTGCAGTGTTATGACCCCTACACATTTCAACGTTGTCTTTTAACTATTTACAACTACAATTTAACATCCGACCACTTAATTCAATCCGTTTTTACCTACAGCATATGAGTGCCGAAATTACACTATTTTATTTTATAACAATTGCTCACCACAGACGCAACGTAGAACCACGGGGACTAAAAATTCGGAAAATAGACTAAATTTTACCAGGACAGTTTAATTTTTAAACCAATTTATTGCGTAATCATGAAATGCCCATGTTCTAAAAACGAGTAACAAATTTATTTTTTATAAATCACATAATTTCACATGAAAATATCATAACATAACAAATAAAAAGCTCACGACAGTCATCTACATATAATTAGCTCTCATTTGAGCTATCAAACGTCGTATTCCGTTCAGGATTACCAAAGATATGGTCCAAAATCAAAAATGCCCAATTTGGAAAAGTGCCGAAATTAAATGCACTACTCTACATAAAAAACAGTTTCGAAATTTATACATACAAATACAGTTTCGAAATTTATACATAAAAATACGGTTTCGAAATTTATACATATAATTGATCCTATTTATGCCTGCAGAATTAGCTAATATTTGTAAATTTTTATGACAATTCAAAAAATATAAGAGAGTTCTTTTACAAAAACGGCTGGCTTTACCAGGGAAAGAGGAAGACCACCCCACCAGGCATAAAACAGCCGTTAAAAAAGAAAAAGTTGTGGTGGCGCCTCCCCCGAATCCCCCCTCCATATATACGCTGATGGTATGGTTGGTATTAGTACAAACATTATATATGAAATCAAAACTATACTTTTTGGAAAAATGGATATAGCAAAACTAATTTAATCCCATGATGGTATTGGTAGCTAGTTTTTTCTTGGAATTAATAGTAAATAAATTTTTGTAAAAAAATCTAACCAAATAAAAATTGTTGCTATATAGTTTGTGAAATATATTTTTATATAAAATATTTATGTTTCTAATTTTACTTTGCATTTGTTTATACTTAGAAATGATTTCAGCTTGTTTTACTTGCGGAGATAATGAATATAGCGCACATATTGATGACTATATCACGCTATTCTGGATACTTCATAATGAACATGAATTTATCTAACTATGTAACGTTTTAAAATCCCATAGGATGGTAAGAATTTTATTAGAAAGCAGAATTTTAGTAAGAATTTTATTTTTTAAGAAGGTGATTATTTTTTCGTTGTCCAACAACCCTAAAGTGTTGTTATTTTCCTATTGTTATTCTCAGTAAAAAAACCACCACTCTTTTTATTTATTATGAAGTTTTAGTGGATTTAAATTTCAAAATAAACTTGTTTATTTTTTATGTTTAATTGTTCCGTGGATAGTCATTAGTATTACGTAACTTTTTTGTTTTTAAATTTATGTTTTGCATTATTAATAACAATTATATTGCGAAAAAAGGATTACATCGGGGTGAAATTAGGGGAAGAGGTGGTCAAGTAATCACTCGTTTTTTTTTTAAATACCACGTACCGAAAAGCATGTGACGAACTCAATAATGATTGTTCACATTACCTCTGATGACAAATATTTTTTTGTTTTTCTTAGTTTGCGCATTTATTTCTTACTTTTTCTCAAAAAAGAGCGGTTACGCCCACAAGATCAGCTTGAAAAACTTAAATTATATTATAAATATAAATATATATATTAGATACAAAATACTGCTTCATTATTTCCAACGTAGCATTAGTTTCAATTAGTTATTTGGCACGCTATTAAATGCACACAGGCAGTCTTAAGTTGCTTTTAATAGACGGGTACAGAAACAAGATTAGCATATAGATGTCGGTCTACTAAAAAAGCTTTAACTAAGTGCTACGTTTAATGCTTAAGAAAAAACTTTTGTTATTGCTTTAATTGCCTAGTTTTATCTGGATGATTTTTTGTTTCGATGGATAAATTTATATTCAATAATTTTAGGCATATATTTACTTGCACATATACAAGTTAATAATGCCTTAATTACTTAGGGGGTTACATAGAAAAAAACTTAAGTTCACTCCAAAATCTACCCGAATGCGAGCCAAGTTTTTTTTCTTGTCAATGGTGTTCTCGTAATGATCAGTCGTATTAAGAGGGCGGGCGTTTAGCACTTCGTTCACAAAGTGATATTTAAAACCTTGCTGTTTTAAGATTTAAAAAAAATTGCCAAGAACGTGGGAATAAGCGGTTTTGTTGAGTTCTAAACACATTCCAGGTTATTTTTTTTGATTTAGGGTCGATGGAACCTAAGGAACTTGGAGCCGATCAAATTTTAAAGCCAGTTAAGACATCCCAGTTGAAATTTTTGACTATCCAAAGCAAGATCAAACAAAAACCTTAAAAAATCAAGCTAAGACCAATAAAAAATTTAACTTTGAACAGCCCAAAATTGCTCGGCTCAATGTTCTTTAGATTCTATCGGCCCCGTACCTTTTTTTCTGCATTTTGTACGTCGGCCACCTCCTAAAAAATTTTAACATGTTCTTTTAAAACGTTAATTTGCAAAATATAATTTAGTGCAAAGAATAAAAGACTACAGACAAACCACAAACAATAATGGTCTTTTTCGCTTGTTTTTAAATAGAAAAATAGCCTTGAAAAATGCTCTAAGAATAGAGCAGGAAAAAGGGGCGATTTCTCCCTGGGCGTGTATTTATTTTTACGTTGAATTAATTACACCACACTGTTGCATTTTTTAGTCTGATGAAATGACAATTGAAAAAATCATACTCACAGCAATCTTTTACAAGCGCGAAATCGTCACTTTTTCAAATTTATAGTTTTTTCTTACACATACAAATATAACCTTCTAATTAAAAAAGTGGCGATTTCGCGCTTGTCAAAGATTGCTGTGAGTATGATTTTTTAATTGTCATTTCAGCAGACTAAAAAAATGCAACAGTGCTGTATAATTAGTTTAAAGTATAAATAAATTATTATCATATGGTAGAAATTTTTATTCAGTGGGCAGCTTACCAAATCAAATACAAATTTCTTATGGTGCAAATAATGTCCATCTCAAACTAGTCCACATCTTTTATGTCTAAACACACGCCCAGGGAGAAATCACCCCTTTTCCTGTTCTATTCTTAGAGCATTTTTCAAGGCTAGTTAAAAAAAGTACTTTGTTGTTTTGACATTTCCCGCGCGGTTGAAGTAGATGGCGCTGGCAACTGGCGTAGTTTCTGCCACCAATTAGAAACCGAGCACAGTCTGCTACTCTTTCTTATGTGCTCGTTTCGCTCAGTTTCTACAAGAGGCTGTCCGTTGTCTGCTCTGTACAGTCTTTATTGTTGCCAAAGGGCTGTTAATGTGCGGTTAGGAGTTTTTATTATGCTATTTTTTGAATTTATATTTTGATCAATAAATCGATAACAAGGACCTAAATGAAAAAAGTGGCTCCTAACAAATTTGCGTAAATCTTTCTTCTTTCCAATGAGCCCATGTTTGTTTTTGATCAATCAGTAATGAAGGAGGAATATCGATTTTAAGGATAGAGCGTTAGAATAATAAAAAGATGAAGACAAACATGAATCTCAAAATTTAACCACGTTCCCTAATAATGGTTGGCGCGGCGCCGCGGAGCTAAATCGCCCCGTGGCGCTCCCGCGCCACCCATGCTATATTAAAAACATTATTCTACGTTAAAAACTACAACTTACTGATCTCATAAGAACTTCTTGGGCCAGTCGGAGTTCCAAATAATAAAAGGCAAACCATACGTATACCTGATTTATTTGCGCAGGAAACAAAAATTAGTCATAAAACATATAAGGAATCAATCAAATCAAACGAATTTATCGTCGCATCGCATACATCAACCAATCAGAATTTAACCTCTAACTTTTTAGAATTCTGATTATTTGATATTTGTGGTGCTGATTTGATTTGATTCGTTACTCTAGCCCACCCCCTGCTTTTATTCCCTGAACAAAAAAACCAGCACGTGTGGGTTGCCTTTCACAAGCACTGCGTCTAAAGTTTTTTTATTTTTAGGACGTAATCAAATCCAAGAAGTAAAGTTGGATTTTATTGATGAAGACAATGCATTTTCTGGAGTGCGACACTTGGTGCTTATCTTTGTTTATACTGGTTTTGGCTTACTTGATCGTTTTTTCGGCGTGTGCTGCACTGGGTGTGGCTTTAATTGCAACTGCACTCGGAAAGTTGTAGCAAAAAAAATTGTTGTGATACTTAACATAACTGTTTATTAATAATGATTTGAGTTTGTGCTTGTTGATTCTGATTTGAATTATTGTAAAGTGGTTAATATTTGATATCATAAACAATTGTTGGGCGTGGAGCTGCAGAGCTCTTCTTAAGATCTCGATTTTGTCTTTATTATAGAGCTTTGGGTACTCCATCTTATTTTCGTGCTAATAAATAATTACTTAACTATCCGAATAAACTTTGCGACATGCCCTGCCGCCTGCCCTATTTGTTCCGATAAATACTGAAAAATTATAATGCGAATAAAATTCAGCTGACCTCGATAATTGCTGTATTGATTGATTATTTAACAATAAAACCGTTCAAAATTTTTAACGAAAACGGTTTAATAAATCAAAACCCCTATTTTAATAATCAATTAACGAATTACTTAATTTGGAACCCAAATTCAAGTTTTTAAAGTTGGTTAATTTTTGTATATATTGTCAAACGGTGGAATTAAAAAAATCTGCGTTCTTATTTGTTTTTTTTTAAACGTCATAACCGCCAATCACAAATCTAAAGGCTGGTTCATAACTATGTAAAAACGTCTTTTGGACAGAGTCCAAAAGAGATTTTACATGCGTTTATACGTTGTATTTGTACTTTGGACTTTGTCCAAAGGACGTAAGCATAAGTATGAACCAGCCTTAATTGGTCCCCTCATGTCTGCATACTAATTTTTAGCGTCAACCAGATATAATTCAACCATAGAGGTATTTTTCTGAATAAATAATAGAAACATATTGTGATTTTTTGCAAATTTTTTTTGCAATTTGTATCGTATAGCTCAAAACCATTCAAGAAAAAAGTCTAATCCATTAACGAAAGTTGTTTTTGCATAAACTCTTATAAAAACTTATTTTGCATTTGTTAGCATGCTCCAACCGGCGCTATAATTTCTGACAATACTTTAATAATAATTATTTATTCAACAAACATAAAAATTTACACAAAAATAGGTTTAAGAATAAATTAAAATATATCACATTTTACTATTTTGTAAAAAATAAATAAGAATAAATTAAAATATATCACATTTTACTATTTTGTAAAAAATAAAAAAAACAATAGCAAATTGTATTGATGGGAATAAATTACGACTCAGCAAAGCAAGCTCATTCTGCAAAAATTTGCAAGCAACATATTCAAATAGGTCACGAGCATTTTTCAAAAACCAGAATTATGTTTTTATTGTTAAAAAATCTTTATTTTGGTAAGACTTAAAAATTAAAATTCAATAGATTAAATTTAAATTTCAATTTAGTTTATATTAATAGTTTTAATTTTCTTAAAATGTAATTTTAGTGTAAAGGGTATTAAGTTTAAATAAAAGCAAAACAAAGTTTATATAGCTTTGTTTTAAAATTGATTTTAAATTTTTTTATTATAAAATACTGTTTGAATAGAAGAGTCTTTCACTAAACGACTTGACTATAGGCAAATAAAACCTAGCTAACTTCGATGATTTGCAGTATTGAATTGATTCTTTAACATTACAACCATTTTAAGGTTTTCAACAAAACGGTTAATTTTAAAGAATAATATCACATTTTACTATTTTTTAGTAAATATTATAAGATCAATCTTTTCGTAAAAAATAAAAAAAAACAATAGCAAATTGTATTGATTAGCAAACAAAAGCAAAGTGTCCACGTCCAGCAAAAATGTCCAAAGTTAAAATATAGGAATTTTTTGGTTAATTAACAACAAGATGTTAACTTTATCGCTATTTAATATTGTTTAAAAAGCTTTTTTGTTCAAATCTAAAAAGTTTTGGTAAATAAAAATTTGGTTGAAAATTTTGCATTTTCTGAAAAGGTGGGATTTAAAAACAATTTTGATTTGCAATTTGTTTTTTATGCGTCATACAAACACATTTTTAATTGGTCCTCTCATATCCCCATATAATTTTATAAAGTCAGTCAAATTTACTTCAGCCGTATGAGCAAAGGAAAATTAAATTACTATTAGATTAGTCCAAGACAAATTATTTCAAGGCGTTTTATTATTTTAATTCTAGCAAAAAACGAAACAAAGTTTCGAAAAAAAAGCCTTATATTAAATGGAATAGTATAAAGCTACATAAGTCTAAAAACTAAATGCCAGAAAAGACTAAAACAAGTCTCTTTAAAACCTGTAAATTAATAACAGATTTTGTGAATTTTTCAAAAAAAGAAAACCGAATAAAAACAATACGTGTAAAAGCTTTAGTTTGCGTTTTTTAACCATTAATAAAACTTAATTCACATATATTTCTCTCAAAGTGGATTAACTTTTACATGAGTTAACCAGCTGTAAATACCACAGTATTAGTTAAGTCACACGTCGTCAAAACGATACAAAAAAGTATAACGCAAGCGTCACAGTAACCATGAAAAATTTCTGTCAAAATAAGTTATCGCATTGCGCATTAAATTTTGTAATTTATCATTATTTTCGTATAAAGCAAAACGTACCGCCATATTAACGGCTTTTTAAAATCAAATATCAAGTTTTAAGTCCGAAAAACATTGAAAAATTCAGATTTAATATAAGGCGACTTTTAATTTAACAAATACATTGACAGCTAATTTGTTTTATGTAATAAATAGAAACATTAAAGAAAAAGTCGCCTTATATTAAATCTGAATTTTTCAATGTTTTTCGGACTTAAAACTTGATATTTGATTTTAAAAAGCCGTTAATATGGCGGTACGTTTTGCTTTATACGAAAATAATGATAAATTACAAAATTTAATGCGCAATGCGATAACTTATTTTGACAGAAATTTTTCATGGTTACTGTGACGCTTGCGTTATACTTTTTTGTATCGTTTTGACGACGTGTGACTTAACTAATACTGTGGTATTTACAGCTGGTTAACTCATGTAAAAGTTAATCCACTTTGAGAGAAATATATGTGAATTAAGTTTTATTAATGGTTAAAAAACGCAAACTAAAGCTTTTACACGTATTGTTTTTATTCGGTTTTGTTTTTCTGAAAAATTCACAAAATCTGTTATTAATTTACAGGTTTTAAAGAGACTTGTTTCAGTCTTTTCTGGCATTTAGTTTTTAGACTTATGTAGCTTTATACTATTCCATTTAATATAAGGCTTTTTTTTTCGAAACTTTGTTTCGTCTTTTGCTAGAATTTCCGCCTTTTAATGCATTAAATTCAATGTCATTTATTAAAGATATAAAACATTAAAAAATTTACTCATTTTAAAAGAAACGTCATGGTGTCCTCATGATATGAATACAATTATTTTCATATCCAAAACTTCAATGTAATTTTAAGCAGTATACTATACAAAAATTAAGTCTGGGTAACTCCGTAAAATTGTATGGAACCTGAAAGAACCATATAAAATAGTGTGTTTTTCTTCTGTTTAAATTTTTTTGTTAGACCTGATTTAACCACTTTTTTTTGGAAATTAGCTTTATTTGGACTTTTGTTTTGTGCTTGATTTTTCTGGATTGATGGTTTATTTTTAAACAACAAAACCACACCATTGTAAATGGTTTTTCCAGGTTCCATACAATTTTACGAGGTTACCCAGATACCAGTCTTTTCTCGCATTAAATTTTTGGAGTGATTGTAGCTTCATAGTATTCCATATAAAAAAGAGTTTTTTTCTGTTTCGATTTTGATAAATTTCCGTCTATTGAAACATTGTACCCCGCAGCGCTCACACGTCACCCAAGATTTATTTCATTTTATTTTTTTAAATATTTTTATTGTTGCCATATGGCTGCTAATTAGTTGTAAGGATATTTTTTCGCTCTTCTCGTTGAAAATTAGTAATTTTTATAAAAAGGTAAGGAATTATAATTTAAACCAAAAAAATAACCACAAGAGAATGTGTATTACTGAATGAAGTTACTTAATATGTAATTCAGTAAGGAAAAAAGTGTCACACAAGTACCCCAGTACCTAATGGGTAACTTAGAAAAAAAACTGGTCGTTTTTCACATGAACAGAGGTTTAACTACGGGCAATAGAGCATATACAAGAATGAAATTCAGGTGAGGCGACAATTTGGCATCTACTTGCAAAAAATCAGCTCCAAATATTTACTACAGGAAAAAAATTTTGGGGGACCTTAAAAAAACAAAAAAAAAACGAAATTCAAAGAAGTTAATCAAATTAAGCTTATTAGTACGAAATTTAGGTATGTTTTAGCAAAAGTTTTTAGGTTTTTAATATCAAATAAAAAATATCAATCACAATAAAAATCCCAAACAAAAATCATACCCATAACAACGAACGGAGATAAAATATCAGAAAAATATGGGTAATATTTTAGTTATGTAAAATGTTTAGATTTTTAATTGGCTAAAAAACTATTAAAGGTTTTGTTGATTTCGATGACGCCATCAACAACGGTTAACCGCGCAGTGACTTAACCCAATATCAGAAAAAATGGATATCTTCTCGCTAAAATAGAAAACCAAGTACACCCCCCACCCAACCCGCCCACCACCAAGCCCCTTCCCTGATTGATCAATCAGCAAATAGGTGATTTAAAACTTTTAACAAAAAAATTCAAGAAGACAATTAAATACCGGCCGCACTCAATTAAAGCAAAAATTATTTAAATTTAAAACTATAAATTTGCTTCATTTTTGGTATGGTAATAAATTAAAATAAATTCAGCGGTCTTGTTTGGTTAAAAATCTCTTTGGTTTAAAAATTTCATTTTATCCATTAATACACAATTGAAATTATCGATAACATTCAAATTAAAAAAGAGAAAAATAAAAATTTTTGACATTTAAGAAATTTACATCGAATAAATTAATCAAAGACAGACGTATATCATATATATCAAATACTTATATTTTAAATATATCTCGAATATTATTTAGTTTGCAAAAAATTGCATTCAGAACTCGTTGATTTTATATAACACAAATTTTATATCTGTCTTACCGGTTGTAGTTGTCCAAAAATAAATTTTACACTAATTCTTCAGCGATTTGGTACAAAATAAAATAGCATCATTGAAGAATGGGTAGCAGACGAGAGTGACAGCAAAGCGATGAAACCATTTGAGTTAAATATGTTTCCCACGTCCTTTTCTTTAAAATTTAAGTTTTTCACGTTTGACCGAAACATTTTTGGGTTTGTTTTTGCAATTTATATTTTGTAGTATAGAAGGCAGCTTAAAAATTCTTTTTTTCAAAGAATGAGACTTTGTTCCGTGAACAGTTAAAGATAAATTCTATCAGGTTGAAAAAAGATGAGTGGTAAAGTAACCACTCGTTCTTTGAGAAAATATCACGTGCAGAGAAACACATGACGCAACTAAATAATAATTGGTTACATAACCGCTAAAAACTTTTTTTTAAATTTTTCTCGCTCACAGGTTTATTGTTTATTTCTTCCTGGCGGAGAGCGGTTACGCCCTTAATTTCAGCCTGGAAGGCTTTAGCTTTAGTACAGTAAACTGATGATTTAAAATCAATAATATCAAATAATAATTTTTTTGGTAGCAACTACAAAATTTTCGTAACTTTAACGAATTATTTGGTACACCATAGTCTACTAATAATAATTTGGTAAATTTTTCACACTTTACCTTTTGCTTGGTACACACTACTAATTATTTGGTAAACCATTATTAAATATTTTGGTAACATGAAGTTACCAAATAATTTGGTAATAGCGAACTACCAAATGAGCTGAGAGAGTAAACTAAAAAACTCTTGTCAAGTTTTGCATAATTCCGGACGATATTCCCTCTTATTTTCTCAAAATGTGCGCTTAAAATTTAGCAATGCCTTGGCCAGAATTTTTGAAATTTCACTTAAATCGGGTTGTCTTCCGTCTGATTGGAAGACGCTTTATTATGTACTTTTTAAAAAGTGTCTAGCATGCTTGTGTTCAAACTATCGTCCAATATCTTTTATATCAAATCGTTCTAAGGTAATTGAAAGCTTATATTTGATACAGTGATAAAGTATTTAAAAAACACAATTTATTATCAAAGGAACAGTTTGGTTTCTTGGGCAAAAAGTCTGTCGGCCTTCAGCTTCTATTAACTTCAAAAGACTGGATTTGTGCATTAGATAAGAAAAAACCTGTCGACGTTATGTACGTTGATTTTGCGAAGGCTTTTGACACCGTCAGCCATGAGAAACTCTTGCTAAAAATGAAAGCATACGGCATTGGTTACGAGCGAGCTTTTTTACTGGATAAAAGACTTCCTTTCTAACCGAAGACAATGCGTTATAATTGAAAACGCAAAATCTGATTTCAAACATGTTACAAGCGGAGTTGCTCAGGGCAGTGTTCTTGGCCCTTTGCTTTTTCTTTTGTACATAAATGATCTTCCTGATTGTCTTAAAAACAACACTCAAGTAAAACTTTTTGCCGACGACGCCAAACTGTATAAAACAAGACGCCAAACTGTATAAAATAATTGATAATATGGGATCTTTCATAGAGTTTGAATCCGATTTAGATAATTTTTCCAAATGGGTTAACACGTGGCAATTAAAAATTGCTTTAAAAAAATGCAATGTTTTACGTTTGGGTAAAAATAGTATAAGTAAAACATATTATCTTAACCAAACCCCTATAGAAAATGTAGACTCTAGGACCTTGATATAATTATTACAAAAGACTTAAAATCATCTTTTTATTGTTCCGAAATCTCAAATAAAGCTTCTCGTATAGTTTCTATGCTATTTCGTGCTTTTACCTCTAAAGATAAGAATCTTAAAACCTACCGATGTTTTACCTATCCTAGATTTTGAGTCGGTAGTTTGGTCACCATATTTAATAAAAGATAAACAAAAATCGAAAATATCCAGAAAAATTTTTCAAGGCTAAAATAAAGACTTTCAATTTAATTCAATTTGTTGAAAGTTAAAGTTGTCATTTTTTGTTGTGGTTCATCAATAAATTTTCAGCTTGTTTTTACCAAATTTAATTTGACCGAATAGGGAAGCCAAACGTAGGTTCTGCAGTTGTGTATCAAATAAAAAAATGGGGATCATGTGATAAGTCACAACAAAGTCATTTATTAAGATTTATAATCATCAATAACCATGATTTTCAACCAACTGGTTTTTGGGTATAACCCATAAATAACAGTAAACAGTGAATGTGTTAATTTGTATCTCCTCATTTTTTATTGACTGAATAATTGCATCAGCCACATTGAGTTTGTCTTTAGTTTTATTTCGTGTGTTGTTTTGGTCAGAAAATCTAAGGATAAAATTATGAGAATAATTTTTATTTAAATTTGCAACTTTTAACAAATTACTAACAAACCTTGTCCATGCAACTCGAATGATTTTAGGGCGTCTTGATCTTATTTTTTACATGATGACTGCATTGTGTTTTGAGGGTTAATATTTATTTGTTAATAAATATTCTGTATTTTCACAAATAAAAGATTTTGTTTCTGCTTAATTAAGTCTTAACCAAGAATATTTGAAGAAATTATATTTTGATGGAAAACCTGGTACAGCCATGCGTTTTTTTAAAGTAATTTCTATTAAAGTACAGCCAAAAAACAAAAAAAACTGACCCGCGGTTTGGATTAAAATTATAGTGCCAGTTGTGTACACTTTTGATATCTTATTAAACGCGTTGTGAGGAAATTTTTCACACAATTTTTTTTCTCTAATTATGATGGAACATAATCACCAAAACCTGTTTTTGTAAGGATCGTTTTGAAAACCTTTTTGCAAACGTGTGTTCAAGATGCCGTGTTTGTGTTATTTGACGGCGTTTTTGTTAAATTTAGCGTCTGTGAAAAAACTTATGCCAAAAATATATAACACAAAAAAATGTCCGATGATACACTAAATTTCTGAAAAAAAAATTTGCTAGAAAAGTCGCCCATACGCATCTTGTTTTTTTGTTGTGCAAAAATAAGCGCATTGGGTAAAAAGCAGCATCAAGTGCAAAAATACTCGTAATTTTTTTTTTCAAGAAAACTAACACTGCGTTAAAAATCGCTGCGCGGGAAAACTGGTACAAGATGGCAAATTTTTGTAAGAAAAGTGTCACAAAGTTGCGCATGTAAGACTTTTCTAGCAAAATTGTGGTAAAAAATTTAGTGTACAGTCGGAAATTCTCTTGTGTTAATCTTGCTTACATCAAAAAATATGCATTTTTTTTCAAATAACTTATTTTGATATTCCTCAAAACCTGGTTTAAAATTTTTATCAAAAATACAAACAACCTTTTCAGATTTATTTCAAATCTAAAAGTAGTGTAAATAGTGCGTTCTTTGGTCAGCATTTAGCCGCATTTATGTGCAAACCGTTCTTGACAATAAGGATTATTTGTTTAGAATGAAAGCTCGACTATTTCGCATTTAATTTGCAAACCCGACGTGCGTCTGGCAATCTTTGAAGCTTTTGGTAGAAATAAGATAAATATCGTTCATAATTATATTTATAACTTTTTTGTGTTTTTTAATGTATTATATACTTACGCAAATGAAATGGCTAAAAAAACCAATGTGAAATGAAAATAGTTATAACTTGCAGAAGGTTTCGCTGCCAGTTTTGTCTGTTTGTTCAGTTTTTCTCCAAAGTGGTGGTATAGGCTAGTTCTGAATGAGCGTTTTTTACTGCAGACATAAGGGTACAAAAACTTCAAAATAAAATTTAAAAAAATTTAATTAATAACAATTAATTATAATAATAATATAATATAATTATAATAATAATTAATTGTAATTAATTAATTAATTGTAATTAATTAATGTAATAAAATTGTAGTTTTCTTTGTTTCTTTAGTTTAAAAAAGTGTTTCATGTGCGAAATAAATTTTGGTTTTTCGATTATCTATCTTTTGAATGTTCTGGGGGCCTATTTCATAAAAATCTCTGTCACTGTAAATTAATAAACGCATTTAATTCTCCTTATTTTTTAATTAAAAAATACGTAGAATACGTAAAATACGTAAAATATTTTTTAATTAAAACTGTGGAATTTACGAAATTGACACATTTGTAAATTTTAAATTTATGAACGCAGTTTTATTAATATACTTTTAATTTAAAAAACAAAACATAAAACTATGCAATTTAAAAAATCCATTCCAGTTATCTTGTTCTTATCCGCTCACAGTTCAATTTTATCACTATACATGAAAAAAATATCAACAACATATTATCGATTATTATAATCAATAAAACAAAGATATTTATGGCCATTTATAATCAATCGGTCATTTATATAGACCAAAGTCAGGTTTTTTAATTTTAGTTGAATTCAGTTTTTGCCACAAAATTAATAAGATTTCCGCTATATTGTTTGTTTTTATTATAATTTTGCAGTATAATAAAGTTTAATACTTTAAATTTATGATGATATACTTTCATGGGCATTTTATTGCGTTTAAGTTTAGTATCAAAATATAAATATTTATTTTTACGGTCTAACGGACAAAACGTAAATCTGATTTCCTTTTGTGTAGACAAATTAATTATTTTTTGGTTTCGAAAACTGAGATTTCTTATGTGTGTCATAAATAAAATAAATTATCGCAATTTCCTGGGTATATGTTTTGTTATTTTGAGGATAGAATGATAATACATTTGGTTGGTCCACATTTTTTGTTAAAAGTTAAGCTAGGGGTAATAATTTCACTCATTTCCAATCTATTTTTAAGCATTTTTAAAGACATTCACATACACAAAAGTGATGTGGACTGTAAAATTTCAGACAACGGCATGTTCCAAACAGCGCTAAATTTTTGATAATAATTTTTGTTTGTTAATTTCACAAAAATTTTTGTTAATTTCGGTTCATAACTAACACAATTCCTGTTTTTAAAGAGTCTCCAAAGCTCGTTTTTTTATTATTTAAAATGGTTTAAACATAGCTGAAGCGGAAAAAATCTTTTTTATATTTAAATTCAGTGTTGTTTATTTAAATTTAAATTATTAAATTATTTTAAATTTTGTTTATCTTTAAAAAAGTAAATCAAAATTTATTTTTGTATATTTCATTCATAATTTTGTAAAATACAAAATAAAAAGTAAAATGAAGGTTATGACAAAAATCAAAACCTTTACTTGTGTTTTTAAAAAAAGGAGAAAAAAAATTAAGGGTAATTATTTTAAATTAACATTTTGTTAACCAATTTTATCCATAAGGTCCTGTAAATTTGCCGCTTTCAGACAGCTTTTGGGTTTAACTTTTTTATGTTTTCTTAATGGCTAAATTTGAAAACCTCTCAATTTTTTTAGTTTTGACAAAAAAAAAGATGATTTTCGGTTAGGTGTGAAAAACATAAATGCATTATTAGAGTAAAAAAGTGCACTAAATTTTTGGTTTATTTTAAGTTAAGCGATTCAAATTGTTAATTTGTTATCCCAAAAAAAAACTCACAAAAATGGTTTAGCCATTTTAAATAATTATAAATGGACTGCTTGGTGGTTTTTCAAAATCATAAATTGCTTTTTTATGGACCGAAATTGATTTAAATTTGTAGTTTCAAAGTATTATCGGAAAGTTCAGGCCTTTTGGAACATGTTAAGTTATTTTAAAATAATGTTTTGAAAGGGTTTTGACAAAAAAATTCTTGTTTTTTTAATGTCAATTCATGGCATTTCGATTTAACTATATTTATTGACGTTTCACCGGCATCCAAAAATATTTCTTTACTTAGCAACTGGAGAATGGGTCTTCTCCCTGTATAAAAAACCTCAACCGAAAGAATTTTGTGCTTTATTTCGTAAATCATATTTTGACCTGCCCCCTGTCTCTACTCTACTATTTGCTTTTATTCTTAAACTATATTATATTAACTATAAATTATATTCTTTTATTCTTGGTTCACACTGGGGTGACAATGCCACCGCAAGGTGACATTGTCATGCCACCGCTGTTGTGTCCAACGTTAAACATAGGACGTGTTCACACTGAGGTGGCAATGGCACCTCGAGGTGGCAATGCCACCGCTGTTGTATTCGATCCACAACTCCGTCACCGGTGGCAGCTCTTTCAAGAAAAAAAAAACGCGTGGGAACGCGCGCATTGTTAAAAAAAAATCAATTAGGATATTACGGTTTTAGCAGAAAAACGCGTGGGCATTGCATAAAAAAACCAAAAATAGTTTGGTTTTATTGCAAAACCCAATTAAAAAAAAACAAATGATTTCTTAGGGAAAATAAATTTTAAGTAGTTTTTTACGAATTTTAAACACACGTATGTACAAAGTATGAAAAAGTGCTTGAATTTAATACGAATTTGCAATTTTTATACATTTATAAAAGATTTGCAAATTTTTGCTGCGCAGTTTCTTATATAATTTAATGCACGGCCTTGGGTTAGAATTGGATGTATGACGGGTTATTAAACAATCTAAAAACAAAATTTTTTATGTTTAATTAAAAAGAAAACTTTTAAGTTTGTTTCTGTGAATACAAATAATCAAATTGAGCAGGAGATATTGATCGGTTGATGTGCATACTACGAAAGATAAAAAGGAGCTACGGTAATTATCCATTATGGTGACGCTTATGTATATTGCATACTTTATGTATAAACCGAGTTCCAGTGCAAGGTGCCTATAAACCAAAAAAAATATACAAAAGACGTCATATCAAAAATATATAATACTATATATTATATTAAGGAAAAATATGACACTCAGTCTCAGAAGCGAAACTATTTGGTGCCATTTTTTGAGCACTGCCATTAAGTGTTGTGCGCATAAAATGGCAAAACAACTGTTTTTATTGAGGCATGTGTCGTGTAAATGGGCACTGCTAAAAATGTAGCAGTGTTTTTGCGCATATCCTAGCATGCTAACTCAAACGCACTGCATTTTGAAGTACACTGCACTTTTTTGGCAATCTTGTGCGCATATATGCGCATATACTGCACATAAAATAGCACAACCGCGGGAAACAAAAAAAATAAACCGACTAAAAAACCACTACTTAGTTTGCACACTGTACACAAAATAAAAACTTTTAGTATAGACATACAAAAATAAAATCCAATGCAATACATAAATAGATCTTTTTGTGTATTGCATTGGATTTTATTTTTGTATGTCTATACTAAAAGTTTTTATTTTGTGTACAGTGTGCAAACTAAGTAGTGGTTTTTTAGTCGGTTTATTTTTTTGTTTCCCGCGGTTGTGCTATTTTATGTGCAGTATATGCGCATATATGCGCACAAGATTGCCAAAAAAGTGCAGTGTACTTCAAAATGCAGTGCGTTTGAGTTAGCATGCTAGGATATGCGCAAAAACACTGCTACATTTTTAGCAGTGCCCATTTACACGACACATGCCTCAATAAGAACAGTTGTTTTGCCATTTTATGCGCACAACACTTAATGGCAGTGCTCAAAAATGGCACCAAATAGTTTCGCTTCTGAGACTGAGTGTCATATTTTTCCTTAATATATTATATAGTATTATATATTTTTGGTCATATTATGTTTGCCATATTATGTTTGCGTGGAATTGGCATTAAAACCAATTTTTTTTAAAATTTTTATTCACTAAATTAATGCAGTGCGGTCAAAAATATAACATAAAAATAAATAAATTTTAAATTTTTTTAATTATACTTTTAATGTTCAACAGGAAAATGACAAAATCAGCGTTGTAAAAAAATCTATTGCAAATTGGCCAAACTAACTAGTTTTTCTTGCAAATCATCGCGTCATTTCATTGAATTTAAAAGTCCAAAAAAATTGTCCAAATTGTGAATAATGTTCATTGAAAAAGTGTTGCATAAATAATTCATTTGTCATGATGCTTTTATTAAATAATAGTACGTATGAGATTTGTCACCTTTTAAGTAAAATTTTTGACAAATAACTATTAGAGAAAAACCACTGAATAAGATTTCTGGCATTATAAATAAACAATGTTTTCCCTTTTTTCCAAAATTTTTGAGAAAACTATAAATTTAATCCCTTCATTTTATTGGTTTGAAACTTTTTATGACAGTTAAGTCAGCTGTGTTTTGTAATTCAATTAAAAGCGCCAGCATGTAATTTTGGTAAACGTTTGTATTTTTTTATCATTAAAGTAATTTTACTTATCCTGATTTTTATTAAAACTGCCTGTTTTTTTTACCTGTTTTGCCTTTTAGATATTAAGGGTCTTTATAGCCGTAAGTAGGAAAATTGGGGCCTTCAGAAATTTTTTTTGGATTTGGAGCTGCAAAAAATGGCATAATTTACGGTTCGAAGTTTTTTGGGTTACATAGACTCCAAATTCATTAATTTATATTACATAGCATGGTTGATCGAAGTTGTAACCTTGAAAGGGGTAAAAATTATTTTTTTACCCACTAACTATAGGACGAAAATTTTTTTTGTAAATCGTGGAGTGTTTTACAAGTTTTATTATAATTTACCCGTAGCATATTTCAAATTTTTTTAAGATATGTTTTTTTTAAATTAATGGCTAAACCTTAAAAAAATTTACCAGCTACCGTTAAAACTGCAGTATAGTAATTCGTGGCGTATTTTTTGCTTTTTAATTGATATTAGGGTATCTGACTTAATTTCGGCCAGGCCTTAATTTCGGCCACCAATTTAGGGTGTTAGAAAATTGGCTTATTTTTAAAACACAAAAGAACTAGCACAAAAGTAACTGGATTAATGTTGAATAAAGTGTTTTTGCAAAAATTTTTTATTTTTGTTATTCTACATTATCAACATTTTCATACAAAAAGTGAATTTTTTGTGATTTTCCTAATTTTTGCTTTGTGTTTAAACTGCATCAAATTTAGAATAAAACAATATACAACCTTAAAATATCTTCTATTTAATGCCCAAAGTTGTTAATTTTCATGTTTCGATATTTTCTTCAAAATCACTTTGCAATGCGTTCAACTAATTGCGCATTTTAAGATTCCGTTAATTTCGGCCACCTTAAAATTTAGGCGAAAGAACCTGCCGTTTTTTGCTGTTTTTAAATATCATCGTACTACCGTATTTATAAAGAATTTTTTTGGTCGTTTGATTTTTTTTGACGTTTTTAAGCCAAAAATAAAAATTGAACAAAAAATACAAGTTATTAAAACTTGTTTTTTTTAAGGTTTTAACATAATTATTTAAAGTCTTGCTAATAACTATTAAAGTTTGCAAACGGGAAAAAAATAAGTTATATGTATCAAGAACAATACCTAAGGATACACTTGCAACCTTTAGAAATTTTTATTGTTCGTTTTGACAATAGTTATGGACAGCTCCTTCTAGCTGGCCGAAGTTAATGGCTTGCGCCTTAATTTCGGCCACTATAAAAAAACAACTTTAAAACTCCACTGAGCTTTAGCTGTAACACAAATTTTAAAATTTTGCACTGGAATAACAAAAATAGCTATCGTTTGATTTTTAGACCAAATTTTGGGTCGATTGAAAAAATCAAAAAAAACACTTATCCAAAAAAATAAAAAAGGTGGCCGAAATTAAGTCAGTTACCCTAATCGTTGTAGTGGGCGCGTAGAAAAAAATTACACAAAAAATTCATTCCCAGCGAAACGAGTGTTTAACAAAAATACTTTTTGGCTCAAATGGATTTTGATTTTTACACTTAATTTTAGTGTATTACTACTGAAAGAATTGTGATACGATTTGGTAGAGAAATCATGCTTAAGTATCAAAAGACTTAAATTTTGTATTTGGTTCAGTTTCAAAAAGTATTAAATAAATAAAGCCATTTTAAAAAAAATTTCCTAGTTTTACAGCTGGTTTTTTTGTTTGTTGTTAATACATTGATTTGCATTAATTGAAAGCCATAAAATAAACTAAAAATTAGTATACTGCATACGTGCACTTTTAACCATTTGGGATTATTTCGACTAAAAAGCGCGTGTGAAACACGGAAAGAGAACGCGCCAATGCTGCTCAATTAACTTCTTGTTGCGTATCCACCCTCAAGACGTAAGACGCCATAATACACTTCTGTATCAGCCGTATATAAATTCTTTATATATATATATACACTTCTGTATATAAATTCGAAAGGGTTTCGACGAGTTTTTTGAATGATTTGAAGAATATTTTATCAATATTATAACCGCTTTATGCGAAATTCATGGTAAACTATTAATGGTTTAAAAATATACGACTTTTTTCGAAAAAAATTGTTAAGCTATTCCAAGCTTAAACGTTCTTTTATTTAGTCTATTATGAAGTCTAAATCCGGTTAAATTATTTATTTTTTCTCTAAAATATTTCCGATAAATCGTTTAATTTAACAATTAAAATATGAAATATATGTTTATATCAACGTCAACGTACAATTTGTATCTATTTTAATTTTGCCCACTGTCAATTATTATTAATTTATGTTCAAATCATCTGTTGCATTAAATATAAAAATGCACATTTTTATAAACATTAATTAGTTTAAATAAACAATAAAAAAAATTGTAAATCAAATTTTTTAAGATTTTTTCAGGAATTATTCCTGAATTATTCCATAATATAAATAAATAGTAATAATTTCTTCCACGTTTTTTAAAATCTTT
The DNA here is from genome assembly GCA_030248175.1 of Microlaimidae sp. YZB2_3. Lineage (NCBI taxonomy): Eukaryota > Metazoa > Nematoda > Chromadorea > Desmodorida > Microlaimidae > Microlaimidae sp. YZB2_3. The sequence continues at coordinate 66,090 of JASAMX010033899.1, forward strand.
AATTTAACTTCCAAATTATATCCCTATGAATTTAAAAAAAATAGCAATTATGATTGTGCTCAATTGAATTTTTCCAAAACCCAAGCTCCCTTTAAAAACATATTTTCATTAATTTTCCCAGAATGTTTTCCTTTTAAAGATAATTTTTGATATATGTTTTAATACAGACAACACATTAATGAATTCAAAAAAATTTTTTGGTTGGCTATATTTTTCTAAATATTCTGAAGCACCGTTTTTTTTAAATACGCTAAAAACCCACTTATTCTTTTATCTAAGGATGAAGGAATAAGCTGTGTCGAAATAAAAATTAAGTTTTTTTTTGCTTTTTTCTGTTGCTATTATTGGCTACTAAGAAATATTCGTTGGTGATCTGCAAGAACAAGCCTTTTCAAATATTTCCTAAAAAATGAGCATGATTGTTTAAGTCTTTTGTGATGATTTAAATGCCTACGTTTTTGTTGTTTTTTTTTACTGTAATTTGCAGATTCCGTTTACTCTTCCAATTTCCAGTTGGCGCTTTTTTTCTTGTCTGACAAATGAATAAATACATATTATATATTAATCTTGCACCGTTTTTTTCGGCGTTTTTGTATGGCAATTTTTTTTTTGGTAGATAAACTTCCGATGGGCTTTGAAGTGGGGCAAATAAATGTGTACTATTCTTTGAATTTTTCTATTGAAACCAATAAAAATCAAAACTTAATAACAAAGAATGTATTTCGATATATCATTTGTGTAAATAAACTATTATCAAGTTTGAAATAAGCGTTCAAAAATGGCATACTTTATTTTTTGCTGCGCTTTCAAACCTTTTGATGTAAAAACATATAAAAAGAATAAAATGACGCAAGTAAAAACAGGACTTTTCAAAACTGAAAACAATATTAAGTAAAAAAATACACGCATTTAAATCGTCATTAAAACAAAAAACCGTTAAAAATGCTCAGAATGAAAACACACCAAAATGGGGTAGTTTTTTACCCATAAGCCAAGTGCATCATAAATAAACAAAAAGTTTTTATAGACTTAGCTAATAGCTAAAATAATTACTATTACCTATAACAAAATATTTAAGCTCAACGCAAAAATGATATGAGTTTTACTAAGGTTTTTGTGTATAGTTTTTAGCTGTAGTTTTTCTGTTGAGGTTTTCGACTTTTAGTTAATTGTACAATGTTCAAAAAGTTTTGTTTTGACTAAACTGTATTGAAACAAACATGTTTTTGCTGTCACACTTTATAAGTCAAGTTTTTAAATTTTCGTCTTGAACTTAACAGAAAAAATTAAAACTTCGTAATTATTCTTTGTTATTTTTTAATTCAGTGCAGTTCTATTATTGTAATTTACAATTCAAAATTTTTTGATTATATTTGTATAGTATTTGTATTTATATGTATTTGTGATTTTAGGTCTTTTTTATTTTAAGGAATTTTTGCTTCATTTTAGTTAAAATTGGACTGTTTGGACATTTTTTATATCAAAAACTTATTTATTTATAGACTAAAACTAATTAAAGTTTGCATATAGGGCATTTACATTTAAGGCTATTCCTTCAAAACAAGGGGATCTAGTCCAAATGGACCGAGTTTAAAATTTTAGCAATAGCAGTGTAATTAATACATTTATTATGTTTTATTTTAAAACTATATTTTCATTCGTTCTCTTTTCCTCAGGGTCGGAGCAGTGACAAAGCGCGTTTTTAGCGGAGTAAAATACAAAATATCGAGTAAAATAATGTACGTTATGATTTAGATATATGTAGGGTAACTGACTTAATTTCGGCCACCTTTTTTAATTTTTTTGAATAAGTTTTTTCTGGCTTTTTCAATCAAGCCAAAATTTTGGCCTAAAAATCAAACAATAACTATATTTGTTATTCCAGTGCAAAATTTGAATATTTCTGTTACGCTTAAAAATCAGTGAAGGTTTAAACTTTTTTTTTAAAGTGGCCGAAATTAAGGCGCGTGCCATTTATTTCGGCCACCTACAAAAAACTGGCCATAACTATTGCTTAAACGAACAATAAAAATTTCTAAAGGTTGCAAATTTACCCTTAGGTATTGTTCTTGGTACATATAACTTAATTTTTCCCGTTTGGGGACTTTTATAGTTATTAGCAAGACTTTAAATAATTATGTCAAAACCTTAAAAAAACAAGTTTTAATAATTTGTATTTTTTGTTCAATTTTTATTTTTGGCTTAAAAAACGTCAAAACAAAGTCAAACGAACAAAAAAATTCTTTATAAATACGTAGTACAATGATATTTAAAAACAGCAAAAAACGGCAGGTTCTTTCACCTAAATTTTCAGGTGGCCGAAATTAACGGAATCCTAAAATGCGCAATTAGTTAAACGTATTGCAAAATGATTTTGAAGAAAATATCAAAACATGAAAATTGACAACTTTGAGCTTTAAATAGAAGATATTTTAAGGTTATATATTGCTTCGTTCTAAATTTGATGCAGTTTAAACACAAGGCAAAAATTAGGAAAATCACAAAAAATTCACTTTTTGTATGAAAATGTTGATAATGTAGAATAACAAAAATAAAAAACTTTTGCAAAAACACTTTATTCAACATTAGTCCAGTTACTTTTGTGCTAGTTCTTTTGTGTTTTAAAAATAAGCCAATTTTCTAACACCCTAAATTGGTGGCCGAAATTAAGGCGTGGCCGAAATTAAGTCAGTTACCCTAATTGATATTGTTACTATGAAAGCATTTGGTTGCGTTGTCAGAGGTTACTATGCGGTCTTGCGTTATCCCCTTTTAGCAAAAATACAATACTAAAATCTTTATTTGCTTAAAATTTATATATTTGGATTAAAGCAGGATATACGCAAGGCCGAGCAATCAGTACTAATATCGCAATCACACACTGCGCATAATATTAGTATGAATAGAATATCACTATTTATTCTAACGTAAATTGTCTCCGCCGTTATACTGGACCTCTGTAGTTTCAGTAAACCAGACGAGCTACAATTGCTGTTTCTGTTCTGTGACAGTGTTTCAAGACCATATAGTGTGCTCTTCACACTAACGATCAGCCAATTGCGTTTGCAATTTCACGATCAATTGCACACATTGGTTGGGTACAAATAATAAGAATTAATAAGTTTAAGATGATTGAAGATTTATGCGTCGTTCAAGGCAATAACAGTCAGAATCTTTTCCGGTGAACATCCATCTTCGTTTCAACATAATCAGTCACAACCTCCATAACATTTATGACTTACACTTTTCCTAAAATCAACCAGTGCAAAAAACCCCCAGTGGCATTGATTTTATTCTGATTATGACTCAATCTGCCATAGGACAACTTGTGAAAAGTTTAAACCTGACATCTGTAAAACCCCACCCATTTTTCGCCAAGTTTTATTAAAACGTCGGTACCATTGGTGTCTTTACAATTTAAAACTTTAATACTTTAAATAAACTTAAGCTTTTTTAAAAAGCTTATTATTGATTATAAAAAAACAGTGTAAATAAATTTTAGTGCAAAGCAAATATTAAAATAAGTAAAAAATGTAAGACATTTTTTACGACATTAAAAATGATACTTTGTAAATTTTTTTATATGAAAGAATCGTAATATGTATCAGATTTTTTATGTGTTTTATGTTACACATTAAATTGATACACATATAAAAAGATGTCAAACTCGTTCTACTTCAGCAGTATTAGTTTATTTTAATTTAATATGAAGACATATTGAAAAATGGGGCATTTTACCAAAAATAAAAAACATATACTTTTTTTTGCTTTATCTCATTTTTTGTTTTATATAATCGTTTTTGTTTACAGAATTTTAAAAATATTAAGATCGTGTTCAAATTTCTTTAGAAACTAGAACAATTTTTTGTGTTTTGACTTACCTGTTGTTCGTTTTTTCTTTTACTAAATATATAAAGTTATTGTATGAATTCTCTGTAAATAAAAATTATAAAACTTTTCTATGATAAAAAAATTTCGTCTATTTATCTATTTAGTCAATCTGTTTATTTTCTTACATAATTATGTGACACATTGCGTCCCTTCCGTGAAAACTCAAAGTGCAAGCGTTAATAAAAGGCGATTACCTTTCTCCTTTCCTTGTCCGGCTTATGGTGTAATGGATAGCACGCCAGAATCGACTTTGGAGGTTACGGGTTCAATTCCTGTATAGGTCAAATTTTTCAATAATTTTGGCTGTCTAAATTTTTCAGCGCCAGCTTATTTTCACTTCTACTATGGGTCGTTACAATTATTTTTGTAAAACTCAATGTTGTTGCTTTAGCGTATATTTCTAAAATCTACCGTCTGTGATACTAGTCTAAAACTGTAAGCGGTACAGAATGGCAAATAAAAAGATCCAACGATATTTACCGAAAGACGAAAATTTGTTGCTGATTCTGACTGTCCTTGGTGTAATAATCGGAGTCATCGTCGGTGTTAGCATAAAAGCAGCCAAACCCGAGCCCATGTCTCCCAGACAAGTCATGTATCTGAGTTTTCCAGGCGATATATTTTTACAAATGCTCAAACTATTAATTCTGCCTTTAATGTAAGTTTAACGTGTTTATCATTTGTTTAATAAATTTATTTATAAATACTTATAAAAATAAAAAAATTTGGAATAAAAGTATTTAGATATACCTGTTCATAAATTTTATTTATTTTTACAAAAAAAAATTTAGATGCTTAACGATAACTTGAACGCTGAGTTGCTTCTTTCTTTTAAATGATTTATTTTTTATTCAAAAATAACCCGTGTCAGCCATACGAGTCGCATACAAAAATGTATAAGTTATTGTATTTTTACCAGTTCTATTTACGGTCAAAAATGAAAAATGAGAGCTCATTACGAGCCTAATCCCATAGTAAAGAAAATAAAGCGCCAGGTGGGGTCTAAATAAAAAAATAATAAGAAATGTTTTTTTTTCTATTAATAGCAAGAATATATAATACAAGAAAAAGCCCAGCTGTATACTAAATTTTTGACAAAAATTTTGCTAGAAAAGTCGCACTTGCAAACTTTTGTGCGACTTTTCTCGCAAAATCCGCCGTTTTCTGCTAGTTTTCTTGCACTGCGATTTTTAACACAGTGTTAGTTTTTTTTGCAGTGGGGACTGCGTCTTTTTTGCACTCAATACTGTTTTATTCACAATGCGATTGTTTTGCACTGCGTGTATGGGTGCACAACAAAAAAAAACAGACGTTGGTAGTCACTTTCAATGTAGTAAAACACTCGAAAGTTCTCTTATTTATTTTTAAAGCGTTGGAAAGTCGATTTATTTTATTAAAATTAAAAATATATGACATCTTAACGTCAAAAAACGATTTTTACAGATTTAAACACCATATTTTTGCTTTTATTTGTCTTTATTTTTTGTTGTACAGCTGCAACCTTGCAGTGTTAAGTCATTGCAGTACGAATAAAACAGTTTGATGCGAAATAATTCGCAGTCCGCACTGCAAGAAAATTAACACTAGCAGAAAATCGTAGATTTTTGCTAGAAAAATCGCACAAATCTTTGAAAATGCGACTTTTTTTAAGCAAAACTGTGGTCAAAAATCTAGTGTACAGTCGGACATCCATTCGTGTTGTATTTTCTTGTTATTAGTAATTTTAAATTGTTAATTTTTTTATTTCATTTTTTATATTTTTGTAGGTGTGGTCCTTAGTACCGTGGCATATAGGTTTCTGTACACTTGATACGAGTATAATTTATTTTATTTTGCTTTAGAACAAGTTCTTTGATTAACAGTTTAACATCAGTTGATTCAAAAACTGCAGGAAAAATGGGGTAAGTAAAATAAAATTATTTTAATACAGCAAACAATCTTGACTATTGTAGAAATTTTATTATATATATTTGTAACTCATTATTATATTTTATTTAACTCATGTGAACAAAAAATTGCCAAAAATGCTACAAATATAGGTTCTGATTGCTGAATGTATAATAATAATATGAAGTTTGAACGCTTTGAAGAATTTATAAATATTTTCTTGTACGTAGCTGTGGTAAATCGTTAATACTTCAAATTTTAAAAACAGTTTTTAACGGTTTAACCAATTTTAAAAAGTTTTTTTGAAAAATTTGAACCCTTATGTAACTCACACCATTTTACTCAAGCCTGCGCTTTGCAGGATACTTATCTCGAAAGAACCTAGTCTCAAAGTTTTTTGAATTCAAATAATTATTTTAAAAAAATCAAAATAAGTTTTAAATTGAAAATGAATTTTAAATAAGATATGAAAATTTTATTATGATAAAATTTGGAAGTAAGTTTATTTTGCATTGAAAATACTTATATAAATAGATGCTTTTAAACCGACTCATAGTTAAAAGTGTAGGGTTCTGCTAAATGATCTGGTTTTTAAATTTATTTAAATTTTAAAACTTATTTCTTAACGGTAAAACGAATTTTAAAACATTTCCTGTGTTTCGAGCTTCGCCAATATCTTTATTTTTTTTTTTTTTGATTTGATAGAAACTTGTCGAGATATTGCAGTTAAAAAAAACGCTAAAAGCTGAGTTAAACCCCATTTTTTACAAACAAAATTTGCATAAAATTTTCATAAGATTTGTCTAATTTGTATTTGAGAAAAAATGTACCATATGTGGAACTTTGATTTTCAAAAACAAAAAGTGTGTATTTATTGTTTTTGGGTACCAAATCTTCCAGAATGGCGTAATTCTTGTTTATTTGGATCACAGATCTTAATATAATGAACAATCACGACGATTAATTCAATATACACAAAGGTCTCGAGAAGAAACGGAAATAATTCGTTTATAACGGTAGTTGACTAAAAAAAACATGAATAAAAAATATAGACAACCGCTTGTTTTAGAAAAACGTTGAAAAAAGAGCAAAATAGTTAGTTTTTTAAACTTTTCATGCTCATTTTTTTCGTTCACCAACGTCATATACCAATTACATTTAATTCTTCTCCAGACCTTTGTGTACATTGAATTAACCGTCGTGATTGTTCATAAATGCAATAGAAACTGAAGTATCTCAACGAGTTTCTGTCGGATACGAAAAATTACAATAAATCTAAAAAATTGAGAATACGAGAAACTTAAAACAAATTGTTTCACCGGTTAAAAGTAAGTTTTAAAATTTCGAGAACTACACTTTTAAGCTATAAAAACTATAATATTTTTTATTCAAAGCTTTTATATTAAAAAACAAATAATTATTATGAACATAGTTGTTTTAATATTTAGGTACATAAATTGTTTTTCCTAAATTTAGAATATATGCGTTTGCTTATTATATGTCCACCACATTGATTGCAGTTGTCACTGGCATAATTTTAGTATTGCTCATAAAACCAGGGTCCTATGGTAAAGAAGATGATAAAAAATTTCAGTTTTCTTCGAAGACTTGCCAAGGTAATTCATATACCAAAGAATTTAATCATCGTGTCTTAAAAGTAAAATAATGATTTGTGAAATAAAGATTACTAACTGCAACTACAAATTAGAAAAATTATCTTGTGTGGGCCATATGACTTTTAATGTTTAATTAAAACACTTGCATCAAAGTAATAAAAATTTTAATATGTTCTGCTTAAAATATTAAATATGAAATATGTACGTTGTTTTGAACATGTTTTAGTTTTATCTGCAAGAAAAATGCATATTTCTTAACAGCTAATATTGACTATAGTAAAACCAAACGTGGGTAGTGCAGTTGTGTACTAAAAAACTAGGGACTGTGTGGTAACCATTTGAAACAATGTACAATATTTATCATGATATATAATCATCAATTTATATATCCTTTTTCAATTTATAGTTTTTATAAAACATTAAACGCTAATTCGTCATCATATCGTCCCATTTTTATTTACTAAACACGTCCACGTTAGGATAATTTTTGAATATTTTGTGAAAAGATGGAATTTAAAAAAATTGCGCTTTATTTTGGTTTGAATAAACAAGAAAACGACCAAATCTTCGACTTTTTTTCAAGTCCCCATACTTTATCGAAGACATAAGTTTTTTATGGTTTAAAAAAAGTTACACATTTTAGTCAAATAGGCCCTAGTCAATTACTAAATAAGCATTAACTTAATCGAAATATTATAAATAATATTTAAGGAACTTTACCGGAAGATACAATTTTGGATTTAATACGGAATATGTTTCCTCCTAATCTTGTGGAAGCCACTTTTCAGTCGGTAAACTTCGCTTTATTTTGTCGTTGCTGTTTCATGTCGTTTCTATTTTATTAAAATCAGAGGTATAAACCCTGATATGTTTGTTTTAAATACTCTGTCATAAAACTGTTGATAGTTTTAGCAAAAATATGTAATAATATATTTAGTTTTAGTTCCAAATTTAATTTATTTAAATTAAATCTATAATTAAACCATAATTAAATTAAATTAAACCATAGAGCCGATTTTTTTCACGTGATTTTTTATTAGGCTGTATTACTATCAAATACGAATATTTTTGTTTGCCACTAATTAATTAAGGGAATTCCACAAAAATTTGAAACATTTGGAGTATAAAATGAAACTAACAAGTAAAACATTTTGAGTATAAAACAAAAAATTAACAAATAGGGCAGAGTACATTTGGCATTCGTCAATTAGACCAATTTACTTAATTTTAACCAGCCTTAGTTTAAGACATTGGTTATTAAATTACTTATATAAAAATCTTTTTAAATGCAAAAAATCAATGGCTTCACCCTAATTTTAAGTATCAGTTGGTTTATGTGACAAGGAATTTTAATTTTATAGACGACAAGCTGTGTGAAAAAAAGCTTGAAAAACGGAAGTAGTAAAATATCTTATGAAGAATGGTTGACCTTGTCAAATGGTGAGTATTTTATTTCCTTATATTTTTATTCATTGCCGCAACTGTAATACGTTTATTGGCACACTTTACCTTCTCACCGAACAGAATAGTTCGTTAGTAGTCTGATTTTTACATAAATAAAGAGTTTTCAATGTGTCAAACTATTTCTAATTGCTATAAAAACTAGAAAATTGTACTGGGACAGGTTAAGCTTATCAAATGGTAACTATTTTATTTTTTTATATATTTTTATTCATTGCCGCAATTCTTTTAAGCTCATCGACGCCGCCTTCCACTCTAAGCAAACCGAGTTTGCTTATTAGCATTTCGATTTTTTAAAGATATTAGAAATTTTTAAATGTGTAAAATTATTTTTAATTGCTATAGAAACCAGAAAATTGTACTGGGACGATCCTTACACGATTTCCAAAAGCGGGATGAATATTTTGGGTTTGGTGCTGTTTTCCATCGTTTTCGGTATGGTAATAAACAAACTGGGTCCGCAAGGAGAACCGCTTCAACTGTTTTTCAGTTCTTTAGAAGCTGCAATGATGAAATTGGTCACCTTGGTTATTTGGTAAGATTTTGAACGTACAATTATCAGTTTAAAACAAAAAAAATAAAACAATTTAAAGTGAATAAAATACAAATATTCAAAACTTCTGTTTTGCTTCATCCTTGATTTTTAAAGGTGCGGTGCAATTCACCCTCGATTTTTTTGTTAAAAACACCAAACGACGTCATTGATTTGATTAAGTTTGCCAAAACTTTTTGCCTACACTTCGTATTTTTAGCGAAAAAATCACGGTTTTTTTGTACGGAAAATGCAATTTATCGACAAATACCGCACCAATCTTAACAATCATGGTATCAAATTGAAATAGAAAATAGCGGTTTTCCTTAAGTGCATATTTTGTAACTTGTATTTATACCCATTGCGCAATTTTTCAAGTACAAAATTGTCGAAAAAAGCCATTTTTGAGAGGTCATATCTCCTGAACCAGTGGGATATTTTGATGAAAGAATTTGTGTGGTCTATTAAGGGCAGGGGTAAGCTTTTCACGAAAAAACTATCAAAATAAAAAAAAAGCTTGACTCCGCACCGCACCTTTAAGTAAGTGGGATTGAGATTTGGAAAGTCCCTTTTCAACTGTTGAAACCCCATGATTTTTTGGTTGGAAAACCGCGCAAAAATACTGAATGTACTATTACTTAATTAAACGTCATGCTCAACTTCCAATCAAACTATCTTCATTCGATTAAAAGACACCGTATGCAAATTATGTATTACGTGAGATTTATGAATTTTGTAAGCGTCAATGCTCTACGCAATCAACTATGAGCGTTTTAGTAAGAAATTGAATAGTTTTTATTTATAACAATCTTTAAAATTTACGAGTTAAAAAACCACATCTTTGTAAGAATAAAGCAAAGGAAATATATGATGCAAGTTTTGAATAAATATATTGTAGTCATATTTCATAAAACCTTCAAAAGTTGTATCAAATGCTGTATTTTCTGAGAAAAAACAATTTGACAGCTTACCTGCTTATGACAAAATAAAAGTTGTGATTTAATTTATTAAAGCATAAACTTGGACATAAATAGTTTTTAAATTATATTTCTTTTTAAGTTTTATTCATATGGGTTTACCTTATCGTTGTAAAAACAGTTAAAATTGTCTGTTTTTTCCCTTTGGTACGTTAATTTATGCATGTAGAAGATGTCCATTTTAGACCCAAATTTACAAGTAGACATAAAGTTGTTTTGCAATGGACACCAGGCCATCTACCAGAAATTCCAGGGAACATGGCTGCGGACGCAATGGCTCAGAAAATATTTCAAATTAATTGCACTGGCCGGATCTTCTTAACTTTATTATAAATCACTAAAAAAACTTTTAGTAATTCCTTTTGTAACTCCCACAATGGCTTTGTTCAAGAATTAGGAACTCCTTCAGCAAGATTAATGCTCCATTTCAAGAAGAAACTAGTTACGAAAGATGCAGTACGGTTGTTCCATAGAAGTTTAATCCATATAATACTACGCTGCCGATTCAAGCGGTTTGAACGGCTTCAAAACTATACAAAACTCAAAATAAAATACAAAGCTCCGTCCGTCCCATACAAAACTCAGAAGGTAAATTCCCAATGTAGTCAAATAGAATCTCTCTTCCATCTTCTGCAATTGTGCCTTCTGTGACAAAAAGAGCGCAATGCGGTGTGACCAGCAGGAGTCCCAGATATATCTAAGCAGTTGTTTGGAGTTGACATAGGGTATCTAACTTAATTTCGGCCAGGCCTTAATTTCGGCCACCAATTAAGGGTGTTAGAAAATTGGCTTATTTTTAAAACACAAAAGAACTAGCACAAAAGTAACCGAATGATTGTTAAAAAAATGTTTTTCAAATGTTTTTTATTTTGTTATTCTGCATTATCAATATTTTCATACAAAAAGGGAATTTTTTGTGATTTTCTTAATTTTTGCTTTGTGTTTAAACTGCATCAAATTTAGAACGAAGCACTATATAACCTTAAAATATCTTCTATTTAAGGCTCAAAATTGTTAATTTTTATGTTTTGAAATTTTCTTCAAAATCAGTTTGCAATACGTTTAAATAACTGCGCATTTTAAGATTCCGTTAATTTCGGCCACCTTAAAATTTAGGTGAAAGAACCTGCCGGTTTTAGCTGTTTTCAAATATAATTTTTTTTGCTTGTGTGACTTTTTTTGACGTTTTTTTAAACCAAAACAAAAATTCAACAATAAATACAGGTTTTTAAAACTTGTTTTTTTTTTAAGGTTTTGACATAATTACTTAAAGTCTTGCTAATAACTATTAAAGTTTTCAAACGGTAAAAAATCAAGTTATAAGTACCAAGAACAATACCTAAGAATAAATTTGCAACCTTTAAAAAAATTTTATTGTTCGTTTTGGCAATAATTATAGCCAATTTTTATTAGGTGGCGGAAGTTAACGGCTCGCGCCTTAATTTCGGCCACTATAAAGAACAACTTTAACCCTCCACTGATCTTTAAGTCTAAAAGAAACGTTAAAATTTTATACTGGAATAACAAAAATAGCTATCATTTGATTTTTAGACCAAATTTTGAGTCGATTAGAAAAACTAGAAAAAAACTTATACAAAAAAATAAAAAAGGTGGCCGAAATTAAGTCAGCTACCCTAATTTCTACAATTAAATTTTTTAAACCTCCTGAATCGTATATATAAGGTACTAATTTCTACTAATTTCAACTTTATAAATTTACCTTTATAAACTTTATTAACTTTATAAATTTTATTAGCTTTAAAAACCTTTTTAACTTTTACACTAACCAGTTTGCCATGTTTACTTTATGTTGCTATTAGCTCTGTCTGTTGTTTCAATATATTTTTTTCCTGGTGTTTTTCTGTTTTTTTCTTCCAGTTATTTTTTTATTGGGACCGTCGACATTGTACACCTATGATAAGAGCAATAAGGGCTCTAGTAGGTGATATGTCGGCAATCACATTGGTGATTTACTTATGGAGGCTTTGGCGTACATATAAAATACTAATTTTTTTATTCAGGTTTTCTCCCATCGGTATATTGTTTCTGATTGCCGGAAAGATAGTTGAAATGGATAATCCTGTGGAGGAATTGCAGAGGCTGGGACTTTACATGGCCACCGTACTCCTCGGTTTATTCGTTCACGGATGCATAACGCTACCGGTGCTTTTTGTCGTCTTTACGCGGCGAAACCCTTTTAAGTTTATATACGGGATGATGCAGGCTCTGCTTACTGCACTGGGGACTTCTTCCAGGTAATTAGTGGGGATCATTTGTAAATTTAAATAAAAGCAACTGAAAATATTAGTCATAGAAACATAATGGCTTATGTCTTCCACCTTTAAATTTTTATGACTAGTTCAAACAATAAGTATTTTAGAAGTGTTTTTTTTAATTTTTTTATGAGCTTTATATTTTAGTGTTAATTTATTGTGTGTATTTTCAAATAAAATATATTTTAGCTCAGCAACTATGCCATTGACTTTAAAGTGTTTGGAAGAAAAAAATTACATTGATACTCGTGTGACTCGATTTATGATACCTCTTGGAGCAACTATGTAAGTTTGTATATACGCAAAATACAAAAATCTATATAGATAATCAAAAAATACAATAAAAATAAAAAAAAATCAAGCCAACAAAGATAAAAAAACTTTCGGTGGTAATGTAATTAATCATTATTAAGTTACGTCATGTGTTTACCGACACGTGATATTTTCATCAAGACCGAGTTTAACTTGATCGCCCCATAATTTCAACTTGATCTTTAATTTTCTTATTTTAATATTTATGACACAATTATTGTTTCAAATAAATTCAATTGTTTCCCATCATGCCAGTTGAGAAACTAATAATTTTTTACCAAAAAACATTTCTTTAATTTTAAAACTGTTTTGTTTGTTAAATTTTAAAATTCAATTGGTTCCCATCATGCCAGTTGAGAAACTAATAATTTTTTATCGAAAAACATTTCTTAGTAAATAAAAAACATTTCTATCTTTTATATAATATGTTTTTTTTTAGAAATATGGACGGAACAGCTCTTTATGAGGCTGTGGCAGCTTTGTACATTGCACAGACATTGGGAGAGAGTATGGGTGTTGGACATGTTATTTTAATAAGGTAATGCAAAAATAGTAGTATTTTTTAAAAATATATCTAAAAGTATCCAGAGTCTGTACAGAAATGATTTTGACTAAAATACATATTTAAGTGAGCATATTTCTTTAAAGGAAAAACTGATTTATACTAACACCATTAAAAATAGTTACGTAATCATGTATTCTTGTAAACATCTAGATTTTAATTATGGTTGAATTATATCTGGGGCCCGTTTCATAAAAACCTTTGTAAATTCTCATTTTACAAATCTCCGCCTATTTTCTAAAATACACGATAAAGGTTTTTCGACTTGTAATACAGGCGCGCACTGCTCTGCGCTGATTGGTCGCAGCCACGTCGTTTTATCTCCGCGGACGGATCAATATTCGCCTTGTCCTATATCCTCTATCGTGTAATTTACAAAAAATAGGCGGAGATTTGTAAATTGAAAATTTACAAACGTCTTTATGAAATAGGCCCCTGGTCGACCTCGTAAGTTTGTATGCAGACATGATCAAACCAATTAAAATTGTGGGGTTATGAGGTTTAAAAAAACGAATTGGAACACAGATTTTTTTAATTCACAGCTTTTCACAAAATATACAAAAATTAGTCAACTTTTAAAAAGTCTATAATTTTGTTCCAAATTAGATAATTTCATAATTAATTGTAAAAATAAGGTATTTAGTTTTTATTATTTTACCGTTTTTGCTAAAAATTTTATATTGTTTTATTGTAAAATCGTCAATTTGGCAAATCTTCGATGTCAGTTAGGTTTGATTTTGACTTTAGTTAAAAATGTTATTTGCACGGTTTAAATCATCTTTGATCATTTGTGTGGCAAAATATGTTCATTTTTTAGTTCATCTACTTCATTTTTGTATAAACTATAGTATGGTAATAGTAGTAACATAATTTCAATGATTGGTTTTAATTTTTACCACATGCAAAATTATTTTACTATCTGTTTAGATAAGAAAGAGTTATTGTGTTTTTGTAACAACAAATCATATAAATTTATGATCATAATTTTTTGTCAAACGTTTTTTTGTTGCATTTTTTAGTCAAAGAAGCAATTGTTGCATTTTTTAGTCAAAGAAGTAAATATCCACAGTAGTTTGGAAAATTGTGAAGTTCAACACCGAATGTAAAATAAAACAGACAAAAATTAATGTTTGACACTAATGAAAAATTTTTGTGTTTCACAAATAAACAATCAGGCTTAGTTTACACCGGAGTGACGAGTCACAAGTGACAACACGTTCACACCGCAGTGGCAAGCTAGGATATTATAGGGTAAACTTACGCAAGACGCGTTATTTAGTACTCGTCACTTGTCACTCCAGTGCAAACCAGCTTTAACAGTATTCTATAAATATAAACGTATTTATGATTAAAAACTCCAAATTTTTTTATCTTAAAATTATAAGTTTTCTTAAATTTATTAGAATCTTTGTTTTTTAGTTTATGTGCCACGTTAGCGTCAATTGGTGCTGCGGGAATTCCTCAGGTACAATTGTTTTTGTAATTTTTACGTTAAAAATTATAAATAAATAAAAATCACCGTTTTTTTAACAAAATTGTTAATCTAATCACTATGGAGGTGGTAACGTTAAAATATATCTGATTAAAACAACTAAACATTTAAAAAAAAAACCAAAAAAATTTGTTATCTCTCGTCTAATAGGTATACCTATACCTCATCAGATTATACAAATCACTATTGTTGAGTAATATTATAAATTTCAAGACAGTTAAACATGTCCCAAAAATTTATATGAAACTGCAGTCAAATGTAAGATTGATTAAAAATAATGTTATGGGAATTACTTTCGATTACTCTTTAAATTTCATTTTAGGCGGGTCTCGTTACCATGATAATGGTACTAATTGCGGTGGGACTGCCACCTGAAATGTACGCTCTTGTTGTGCCAGTGGATTGGTTTCTGTAAGTTTTTTTTGTAAATAAAACGCATTGTTCAAAAATACGTGCACAATTTTAAAACATGGGAACGCTGAGTAATAAATCGCTCGTCATCATCACCACCGTCACTAGCACAGACGCTTTGATTCGAAACGGACTCCACCTGCGTTTAAGACGCTATAAAAATCAATAGGAGCTTTATTATTATTGTGACATAACCTTCAGATCATCAAGACACGGTTAATTTTGACTATTTATTTGCTATTTGCCGTGAAAATCAGTTAGGGTTAACAGTCGGAGAATATGAAAAACTCAGCGGCGATCTTGCGATAATGACAATAGAAATTTGGTTTATAGAAATAGAAATTTGGTTTGTATTCGGTTTTATTCTTATCTTGACACGTTCGACCCTTGGGGGATTAAAAAAAGATTAATTTTTCTACTAATCCGCATAAAAATACTCGTTACTGACAGTCCAAAGAAGTCTTTTTTTTCGGTAGAGAAGTCCCTGAAATATAAAAAAATTTTAACCAAATACGGTATAAAAAAAAAAAGTTTGTTACAATTGAACATTTTCGTGATGACTTCTACAAAACAGTCGAAAAGCCCTTTCAATGCAAAATATTAATACAGACTGCTGGAGAAATATTTATAGAAATTTTGTGAATATCGGCGTTTTTTTTCTTTAAATTAAAATAAACTTTTAAAACACTACAAAGTCTTTATTGAAAAAAAATTGAGCTTTTGTAATTGGTATTTTGAAATTAAAAGTTTTTTCCAGAACTAATTAATTTGAATAATGCCATGTTAAGTGTGGGTAACAATTCACAATCATAACAATTTTAGAGATCGTGTCAGAACCATGATAAATGTACATGGGGACAGTTTGGGAACAGCAATTGTTCAAAAATTGTGCAAAGAGCAACTCGATCAAGATCTACATTCATACATACAAGAACAAATAAGGTAAAAATTACTTAATATTTATTTGGCGTGCCCTGCGGCTTATAATAAATGGCAAAGTTTGTACATTTTGTATTTCCTTCGTGACAAAATATAAACTATTTTAAAAACACGATGTAATGTGAAAATAATGAAATAATGAGTAGATATTGCGCCTTAGTTTTTATAGACCGTTTTTATGTTTTTTATACCGGATTTCATATTTTTTAAATTTTTTAATAAGGGTCAATGAATGCATATAAATCAATTTCAGATAATTTTTTATAAAATGTTGTAAAAAATGCTCATGACATATTTCAATATGTATTGATTAATCCTTGAATCTTTTGTAAGTGATATTGTTGTATGGAAAGTGTGTACACAACTGTTGACTCTTTTTAATTATTAGGTTGTAAAACCGCGCAAGAGAATCATGAACATACTATTTATCATAATGAAAACCTAATTATCTGCATGCAACCCATGCTGACGCAAATGAAACTACTGCACCGTATGCATATTATTTACTAAGTCATATTCGTGAATTGACAGCTTTCAAAGGGGAATGGTCTACATTTTAAAATTATTTGGTGGATAAATAGTAATGTGTTTGACTACATTGCGCGAGCAATGAAGACGAGCGATCACCATATATGGTCACGATCAACCAACACATGTTAAATTTTTAGATCAAGGGAAGGTTCTGTTAGGAAATTTGTGCCTCATTCTGATCTTGTTTATCCAATGAACGAATACAAGAACGGAAAATTTAGCAGCGGTTCGAATAATGTCACTGAACGTCTTTAAATTATTTATATTTGTTTATGTTTAAGTTTGTAAATAAAATTTATTCAAGTTTTTGTCATTTTAATACAAATGTCACTACTATTTTTAAAATAAAAAAGGTAAATTCTGACAAAACTTTTCGAACTATTGTCGGTAGAAAAATAATGTGACTGACGAAAATTTATAAGATGCTTATATTAGTGCGTAGCTTGGACTTTCAGCTATCAGTTTAAATTTAAAAACAATATTGTGTTCACCAATAACGTCGTCAATACAGCCGATAGGTTAACAAAACCTGGTCCTTAAAAAACATCACTTTTTCATTAATATCAAATAAGAAACGCTCTTTATTATCGTCGTTACTCTGACACAAAGAGCCACAATCATTATAAAATCAACGTGACTCTGACTCATTTTGTTTATATTATTTGTGGTTTAAGATATAAAAAGAGTCACAGATAGGAGCATTTTATGACGCTTTTGACTCATTGTGTCAGAGTAACGACGACTGGCTTTTTTGAGTATATTTTTGAAAATCTGGCTGCAATTTACTCGCACAATTGTAATGGCTTCTTCTCAATTTTACAAAAACAATTGCTTAGCAGTTAAGTTTAAGCTTAAAAGGCTGACTCTTGCCATATATTTAATCATGTCATCGTAAAACTAAATTATAAGGTAGAGCCATATCGTTTTAATCGCGTCCTAATTAAGACTCATGATGGTCATAATTATGAAATGCCCCATTGAGAGTGTCCTATCAATCGTGCTCTAATTAAGACCACATAACACAACCCAACTATACCACACCAGCCAGAAACATAGCGCGTTAATGCCTCCAATGGGGCGGATGAACATATTATATTTAATTTTATATTTTTCTTGTATTTTTATGTTATATAATTTTAAAATACTATATTGTCTCTGTTGAAGCTCTAATTTTCGGCCTCACCCTATTTTTTACTATTTTGATAAATAATTGAGTAATACTATAAATTATTTTGTCAAAAAAAATTTTAAAAAAATAATTTTTTTTCAAAAGTTATTAAAAACAATAAAAGATAATCTTGAAAATAAAAGTAAAATAATTTAAAACATTTCTTACGTGTAAATAAGTTTTAAGTCGCTCAATTAAGAGGCAGTGATCCGCTTTAAATGGCGGGAGCTCCGAAACATGATATTGGAGGGTAGGCGCATCACTACTATATATATTAGTTTTTCAAAACAAACACCATACTTTATTTGTTTTACTCTCTAAAAAAAGTTTTTCTTCTTTGTTTTAGTGTATTTTAAAATCATAATAATATGAACGTCGTAAGGCGCAAAAATACAAAAAACATGCTATTTAGGGTTTTCTATTGAAAACTTTTTTTATTTCTTAGATTTGGTTTATTTATCTTTATTTAATTTTATATTTTATATGTTTTTTATATAAGCATTTTAAATCGACGGAAATGAAGTCTTTCTTATGCGGTCAGATTGTCCTAAACTGTTGTTTGTGCAATGACAAACACTGTAAACACTAGTAACTTTATAATGTTCAAATGTGTGGGTGAAAGTAGACATTTATACCGTTATAACTTAAACACATTACTCACACAAAGTTAAAATAAAAAGTTCTTAAGTATTTATATACAGTTAAATTAGGTAATGTCGATAAGTGATCTATGGAATGTGGAATTTTAAAATTTTTATCGGTTGCATAATTTTTAAACAAATCAAAGCAGAGTTTGAATGCTATAGTTGTGCTACACCCGTTTTACAGGTTGGTTTATTTTATTTTCTTGAATACTTATGTGAAACCTTCTAAATTTGTGTTATAAAAAATTTGATAAAAAACTGATGGTATCAAAAAAACTAATGTTTTAATATACGATTTAAAGGTGCAGTGATCTAAGTGATCAGGTTTTCAATTTTAATGGATAGATGCCAACCCCGACAGAAATATAAGAATCATACCAATAAATAAATTCCCGTATCCTTAGCTTCCCAAAAAAAATCTTAATATTTTTCTCATCCGTGTAAAACTCCCCAAGGCATTGTTATTCAATATGTAAAAAAACCCACGAAACTCAAGTTTTCACTGAAAACCCAAAATTAAAACAAAAAGTTTTCACCGTTGAAAAATGACTAAACTTGAATGCCACCAGGAAGCGACATCACTTAAACACTGATTGTTTTTTGATTAATGCCAACAGTTCATTTCAAATCCATTTCCAAATACTTGAAATGGTTAAACTAAAAAAAATAATTTAAAAATATACAAACTTATATCTAAAAACGTAATTTATTGGGCAGAATGATTTTTTAAAAGCATAAAAAATTATTTTCTGTGATAATATATGTTTTTTACCTATGTTATTATATTAATTATTCACAATAGAATAATTATTACAGATTTTGTATAATAAATAAATATTAGGCCCATATTATGTTAATTATAAAACAAACTAACTCACTTAAATTGAAACATTCAATGTCACTCTAGCTGTATTTTTCACTGACTTTAGGTGGCGTAATAAAATTAATTCAAAATACAATGGGAATTTCCGTTATTGTTTTTTTTAATTTTTTTATAATTATTTTGCGCGACGGCTGTCGCGACCACTCTGTCGCTTACATTACATTTGCCGACATTGCACCTACATTGCCGTTGAGTTTAATTATTACAACAATTTATTATGCAGAGGACAGCGTTTTTTTTGCTAAAAATAAATCAAGCTAACAACAATAATTTTGTATTCGTTTTTCCAGTTATTTTTTAAGATTAGAACAAAAATATTTCGCACTTTCTTAATTTAAGTTATTGATTTCTAAATGTTAATCATAAAGTGGAGGTTTAACAAAAAAATGCATCACACTAAAAAATCCTGCAACTGTAAAAGCGAGTCTTAATTTCAGAGGAAAAACTTTTTACTATTTTTGCATATAAAACGAGAGAAACTACATGAATCTCTCGCGCAGGTTGATTTTATTATGCGATTATTGAATTGTTAGTTTTTTATGGTAAACTACTGGCAACAAAAATAATTTTATTTCCGCTCTCGGTACATTTTTAAATTTATAATTTATGTTTTAAATTTTACGGATGAGAAGTAAATTATTCGAATGTCAAATTCTTAAAACTCAAACAAAAATGTGCTAAATAATGCTAGGAGCAAGATTTAAATTATTTCTTTCACTTTTAAAACAAAGATATTAAAACTTTTATTAATTTCATAATAAGTTTTGACTTTCAAAGAAGGACATCATTTATCATTGATTTATATACAATCGCAAATAATTATCTAAAAATTTGAAATAAAGGATGCAGTAGCAAAAGAATTCGTTATACCATTGCGTTCAATAGTTATCAAACAGAATTTAATAATATTTAAAAATAACAGATTTTGTTTAGTTTTGAAGCTTCTATTTGGTATTGTATTGTCCCAAACAAAATATACTTTTTTAAAAATTATGTTTTAAAAAAATTAACGTTAGTAAATTGTGCTACCTACGATTTTGACAATAATTAATCTTACAAGAGAGCGGTTGAATTGTCCATAGAGCGAATTGTCCAGGGAGAAAATTGTCCCCAATATGGTAAGTTTTATACAAATTATGCATATAAAAAATGCCATGAGCGAATTGTACTGGAAGCCAATTGCTCCGGAAGCGAATTGTGACAGAAGCGAATTAGCGTGAGTGAATTGTCCCGGTCCAAAATTTTTATTACAGAGGGTTTTTATAAGAAGCAGGCAATGTTTTACAGAGATGTGATTTTCGTTTTATGGATTCGGTCATAGTGGCGCGAATATTTCATACTGGATTTCACTCGCTTTCTCTTAGTGAAGACAAAAATTACATTTCAATTTATCTTAGTTACTAAAATTTTTGAGAAACAGACTGTGTTATAACTATTTTTTTATAGCCTTGCGGAAAAAATATAAAATTCATAAAAAAAAAATATTTGTTTTCGAAAATTTTAAAAATTCTAAAGGAAAATAATCATAACAAATAAAACACCATTTAACACAAATTTTAGTGATAATTTAGAAACGTTTATCAAATATTTATACATTAAAAATTTACGGTTTATGCTTTAATTTATTTGATTATTTCGTATAAAAACATCCTCCCTCGTGTTTTTTTAACTTGTTTACATTAAGTAGGATGGTTTTTTTATTTCTTGTATTTGCTCATTAATACACTGGACATTGTTTGCAGTTTTTTTAATATAACAACAAAATTTAGTCAAACATACATAACAGGACTACACAAAACATTTAAATTTAGGCTTCAAACAAATTTATTGAGCCTCCGTTAACTTTCACCGAAAATTGCGCCGCAGAAGAAAATTTACAGTATTACGCGATTAGAAAATCAATTTGCAGTAGCAAGTGTATCAAACAACAGTTTATATATCAACACGGAGAATTTCAGTGGAGCACAACAAGCAGTAATGCTATTAATAAATTAGTTCTTAATAAAATAGTTTTTAAGACTGTTTAAAAAAAACTGGAATAAAAGCAGAAATTATTTAGTTTATTTTAAGTTTTATGTAAATCTAAAAAGGAGCTAAAAGTTCGGGTAAAATTGGTGATATTCGATTACCATATTGCTAAGTAAATTGTAAACCGGGACGAGCTACTAAAATTGTTAACACCTTTCGACGTTTTTGAATTCTTGGTAATTTATTAAGCCTTATTAATTATTGCATTTTGTTCGCTGAATAAAATTTTTATTGGCTTCTTAATTCTGCATTTTTGAGCAATTTTAAAAATATTTAACAAACAAAATTTAAACAAATAAAGGATTTTCGGCCACTTGTTAGTTTTATTTAAGTGGTTTAACCGTTTGTGAGTTTTAAGACCAAAAAGTGCTTGCGAAACGCCGGAGAAAATGTTCGATGTTAAACTGCTGCGGTTTTGTTAACCCTTTGGGATTCATTCCGCTGCATATCCGCAGAAGAAATTCCCCGTCAGGGCTGCGGTGTGTTAAAATTTGTACTGACCGGCGGCTGCACGTGGAGTTTAACACTGAGAAGCACTGACGCGGAATCCATTCTGCGGATTTGAAGCGCTTTTTGAACAAAAAAATCCCAAAGGGTTAAACTGTATAGGCACCTTGCACTGAAACGCAGTTTATACATGAAGTATGCAATAAACATAAGTGTCACCATAATGGATAATTACCGTACTCCTACTTATCTTTTCGTAGTATGCAAAGCAACCGATAGAAAGCGCGCGAAATTACCGTATCTCCTACTTATCTTTTCGTAGTATGCAGATCAACCGATAGAAAGCGCGCGAAATTTCGATCGGTTGATCTGCATACTACAAAAGATAAGTAGGAGTACGGTAATTATCCATTATGGTGACGCTTATGTATATTGCATACTTCATGTATAAACCGAGTTCCAGTACAAGGTGTCTATTAATATTAAACTCGTCCGCCCACCGATCCCACCGTCCATATATACACTGAGACGCAAAACGCAAACCGTGTCGGAGCCGAGATAACGATTACTAAATTTTCTCAAGCTCAATTTTTCCTCTTTTTTTAATATAAATTCGTTATTTAGGAATATTATTTGTTAATTTTTCGCAAATTTTTTTAGCCCGTTGGCCGTGGTTGCCTCAAAACGGCGGTGATGCTGAAATAGGCTTATATTCAAATGATGATAATCGATACGCTTATAATTTCGTGACCGTTCGCGGTTGCATGGACAAACTATATGGTCTGGATATCAAGTTGTTTAACTGGTGTTATGAAGGATTCGACCCAAAACAAAAATCAAGGACATGTCTTTGTGACACAAATCTATGCAACCGCGCAGCCTGGACACAGTATGGACTTAAAAATTTGTTGATTTTATGGATTGTGACAAAAATTTTAAAGAAAATAAATGTTAGGTTTGTTTGAAGCAGGAGAATTTCTAATAAATGGAAAATATTCATTTATCTTTCATTTGTTTATGCTGGTTATCGGCGACATATTTTCGCTTGCGTAAATTTTGATGAATTTTCAGCTATAAAGACTGCTTTTTAACTATAGCTTAAATGGAAGGTTCTTGACCATCCTAAAACTTTACAGCTCCTACTGCACTGAACAACAAAGTGTAGAAAGTAATAAAATAATAAGAGATATTATTTTATAATGATTAGTCCAAGCTCATACAGTTTGTGAATTAAGATAGTTTGAACATAATGGTATGAAGATATACTTCATTTGAGTTTATAATATTATAATCTGTTATTTTGGTGTGATGTATGTTAGAGCTGTAAAATGTTAATTGATGTAATCTCAAACAAAATATTCATATGTAAAAGTTTTGGTTTAATTTTTATCGAGTCTTATTTTAGTTACATTTTTTTCATAAACTTTACAAGAATGTTTAATGTGTATTGTTTATGAATTTATTTATTTATTTTTAATATACCACAGTTTTTAATAATTAAGTTTAAGAAATCGATTTATTTCGAAATAAGTTATATCACTTCTTTTGACAACCATCCTCGACAGGGTTTCCATATTTCCTTGACCACCTCGTTTTCATAAACAAAATAGCATTCATGAAGAGCTGCTGTTGCACAAGACTAAATTAAATAAACAGCTAGGCCAAAATGAAATAATGTTTTAATATTTTATTTAAACCCGTTCCCGTGATTGCCTTTTTCTCGGTTACAACCGTGAAACTTTCGTATCACCTATGTCCTACTTCCGTCATGATTCTAGGACACGAGGGTACTGGACACGAGGGTACTGGACACGAGGGTTGGACACGAAGGTACTGAGCAAAGAAAAAATACGTTTGCCACAAATATGTAAATTTTTTAAGCTAAATGAGCTGAACTAAATAAGTCGGTTCGTTTTTTATTATAAATAACATTTTGCTTGCTTTAATATAATGCAATTTAATAATAAAGAAACTTCGTGTATTGTTTAAAAAACATCATACTAATTGAACGAAATTTTTAAAGGTCATTTTACACACAATTTATACAACGGACTTTTAATAAAAACAATAATAATGTTTAAAACTTTCTCCAAAACTCTGCAGCTTCGAATCAAAACCCTGCCTTTGCAAAAAAATTACAGAATTAATATTAAACAATCATGAGTGGAATGAGAACGCCAAGAAGTTATTTAATTACTGTTTTTTCTAAAATATATACTCGTATGAAAATACGAAGCGAATTGCACAGTTTTTTGCTGTCATTTTTTATTTAGACTTTTTTCATCGACTTTTAATTAAATTAATTGATTTTTTTAAAAAAATCTTTAGAAAAAATAACTTCCGCAAGAATAGATTTCAGTAGTAGAACTGTAAAAAATATCTTTTTGGCTTTTTTAGTCCACTCTAGCTTAGGGAAATTACTTCAGCACATGTTGACCATTTAAAACAAGACGAACAAAATGTGCTTTTGAAACCCAAAAACATACAATTGTTAGATTTTTCATGTATGATATTTTATGCAATTACATTTAAGTATAGAGTCGTGAGTAAAATAATCCAACAACGAATCTTTGGGAGTCTTTAAAGCCCAGTAACCTTTATTTTCCTAATCCTATGCAAAACCCAAAAAATAAGCTAAACTTTCTGATAATATTTTAATAATAGTGTGCTTCTAAAAAATACCGAATAATTTAGTTTTAAAAAAGGCAAGCAATTGTTTTTTGGAAAATATTTTACTAAAATGTTTTTGCAAGGTTATTAATACAAGAATTATTTGCAATTATTTTTGCAATTTTTTTTCCGAAGGCATTATTAAAAATTGATTTTTCTACACACCACGAAAAATAACCACAAAAATCTTTTGACAGCATAATCAAAGCATAACAGCAACCTTAATGTTTATTATCTTTCGAGTCGTCTCATAGCTTCTTAGCATTTTTGAAGCTAGTTATTATTTTTTTAAATGCACAAAAATCTAGACAAATAACACGAAAATCTTTGAATGTTATGAAATTATTATTTTTGTTTTATGTCTCTTCAATAATTTTTTCTTATAATCTTACCTTTTATAAGTCAGTTAAACAAAGTAAATTATTTTTAAGTAAGACTCACTATCGTTATGCAATAGGTTTATCCCGCTTTATGCGGGAAAGTTATGTTTTTTGCTCGTCAGTACCCTCGTGTCCAGTACCCTCGTGTCCCCCCTTGCATAATGAATCGATTTTGTTGCGAGGTTGTGGTGAACGCAATTTTTTAAGCCCAGTACTTTCGTGTCCAGTACCCTCGTGTCCAGTACCCTCGTGTCCAGTACCCTCGTGTCCAGTACCCTCGTGTCCCGTTCCCTCCGTCATACATGATTTTTTTGCTTGATTAGTGCCCAGTGAACGAGCAAATTGAAATCGTTAAAGCTGTACGGTAGCAATATGCAGATTTTTCTCACGGATACAGTGTATTTTGTACGATATTTCATGTTGCAAAAATTTGTATCTTGCTACCGTACAGCTTTAACCATTTCAATTTGCTCGCTCATTGGACACTACTCGCGTAAAAAATTATGTATGACGGAAGTATGACACAGGTAATGCGTAGCGTTTACCGCGTAAGGCTTATACGACATTTGTCATACAAAAATACTACCACCGTGAGACGAATGTTTTGTCGTACAAAAGTTTGACGGTTGTAACGGGGGAAAAGGCCATTACGGAAACGAGTTAAAAATCGCTAATTAAAAAAATACTGCAAAAAAATCAAAACAATAATAATAATTAGATAAGGGGTCTTTAGACCCACGAGCAGGGAACTTATAGCCATCGAAAATTTTTCGGAATTTAGAGCCACGAGCAATGGGAACTTGGTCTTGGAATTATAAGGAATGGGAATTGGAACTATAAGAAAAAATTGGTCTGGATTTAGACTTAGGTTTTTCCTAGGCTTAGGTAAATGTTTTAGCGATTTTTACTTTTGGCTCCAAGTTTCCAACTTACGGCTCCAAGTTCCATATGTTTGGCTCCAAGTTCCCAAGATTCTATTAACCCGAAATCTATAATTATACAAACTTTATTCAGCAAATTACGCTATTTTTCTAAACGAACAGATAAAAAATGAGGTACAAAAACTGTTAAAGTGGATTTGTTTAGAAATACATGCTTCATCAGATAAATTTTAAGTTATTTTTATTATTAAAAAGGCGCAGTCAATTTATTTTAACTTCTTTGACATGTATCAAAACATAGCACTTTAAATTAATTCATGAAAATCCTATCATAATTAAATGAAATTCCTATTTTTTCGCTATATTTTAGGAAACAGTTAGTGTATTATTCGAATTATAAGAAGGAAACAAATCAAATGATCAATGATCTGTAACAATACCAATGATCATTTCTATTATTAGTTTTTACTTCGTTTTTAAAATGAGTTTTATAGGGCTTTTGATATTTTAATGACCGTGCGTTACCCTTCATACGTTAGACGCGCTTTATTTTGTTTTAAATATCAACAAGGATTAAAGCAATACTAACATGCCATGGGAACATGTATAGGACAAATCCAATAGGATATTTTGAAAAGTCCAACGGGTCACCATTCGCAGTCGAGACTTTTCCTAGTTCTTGAGTCATATCCAATAACCTTAATAAAAAGTATAAACACCAATATAATCTAAAAAATGAAACATTTTAAATATAAAATATAGGTAGACACGAAAACTTAATTAAAATCTAAATTAGTGCAGTTTCAAGAAAAAATCGAGCTTTTCCATAGAAATTACTTAAATTTTTAAAAGATTGGCGCGCCTCAAAGCAAAACCTTAATATAAGAAAACCATATTCAGGTTATGTAGTCTGTTTGGTTCACATGTCAAATATGGCCATTATATCCGATATTATGACGGAGCAAAACATTTAAAACGAAACATTTTATCTCTAAATTTTTGTATTCTGATTTTTTAAAGTCAGTGACACTAACTTGCTGTGTTTTAATAAACTAACATGCTCCTCTATTTTTCTTTCTAAACAAATAAATCAGCCGCGTGGTCTGCCTATTGTTGAATATTCAAGAATAATACTGGGGTCATAATTTACACGACTGTCAAAAACCTAAAATTTAAACGGAAGTTGATTAGTATTAAAAATCTCCACAGAGTTATTACGCTATAAACAACCACAACAACAATATGACGTACAGAAAAGTCTGTGAAAGATATCGCATGTAAAAAAGTAGATTAAAAGGAACACCAAAAAAACCCAAATATTTCTTACGGAAAACAATTTTGGAAAAAAAAAACAAAATGAAATCAGTAACTTGTAATGCAAAAACAAAATGTATCATAAAATAAAGCGAATAATTATTTATGAATTCATTAATAAAATATAAATCTCCTTTCAATTTAGCTTCCACATTTTGTTGTTAAAGTTTAACGTTTTTAATACAAAATGTGGGAGACAATTTAAGAGAAGATATACGTTTTATTATTGAGTTCATGAATTATTTCCTTTATTTTATAGTGCATTGAATTTTTGTATTATAGTTTACTTTTTTATAGGTTTTTTGCTCAACTCTCGTAAGAAATTTGGAGTTAATTATCTGTGATCGATTTTATTCCTTCTACTTTTGACTAATTGCACTATGCGAAATCTTCTTCAAGACTTTTCACTTCATTCGAATTTCCGTCGTAATTCTTATAGAATCACTTTCAACCAATGAGTGCTAGGAAAAAAATAATTTCTCAGAGTTCCCACTTTGATTTCCACAGAGCAAAAGATATATCGGTAAATAAAAAATGGTACCCTTAATTTCAAGGTCCTTAAAATTCTAACGTGTATGAAAAATACTTCCATAAAAAAGCACTACAAACACAGTAATTCTAACATACTTTAAATTGCTATTGCCTTCGAAGATAACACAGCCTGATGAAAGTTGTTTTAAACCTTGTTTTGTTAAAGCCGCAAATCCACAATCAATTAGTAGCTCGTTTCTATGAGGATAATGTCCTAAAATCAATGCATAATTGCAATATTGAAAAAGGCCTAGCTTAAGATTAAAGAGGAGTTGCGGGTGAATTTTGCAGTAATCTATACGAAGAAAAAATTAGTAAATAAAACGGCGAAGACTTTTACCACCATTTATGACAGTAGTGATTACATTTTAGTTGGTTTGATTATTTGATATATGACAGTGAACGTTTTAATTATTAATAATTATTTATTATTTTATTTAGTCAACCATTGCCGATGGTGTTTTTTAGTTTAATCGTTTTTTTTGTTTCAGTATTAACTTTTTTAGTCCTTTAAAAATTCCATTTTTAGAAACTATATATTGTATCGCGGTTTTTTAATTTTGACCAAATTCAGTTAACGCCGGGAGCTTGTTTTATATATATTTTTGTATCCTTATTAAAAAATACAAGATTTATATAATATAATAATTATGTTACCTACAACACGAGTACCGACTTTACAAGCAATTTCTTCCTGTGAACAGGACTTTAAAGGTAGAGCATACAATCAAAGTTTATTTAAATGTGCGCTTAAATTTATTCAATTGTACTTTTTGTAATTTTCTAGCCAAAGACAAAACATTTAGCATTTTTTATGACCAAGCTTGAATTTGTTTTATTTGAATTTTCTTAAAAGTTATATTTGTTTTTTTTTGCAATATTTTCCTGAAAAAAATTCGTGATGAATATTCACAACTATTAATATTCGTTCATATGCAGGTCATCTATTAACACAGCCGAAAATTTTTTTCGATCATATATTTTTAATATTAATTCCATGTTTTTGTGATAATTTTTTATCTATCTCAGTCTTGGTTTTTGCATCACATACATTGCTATTAGATCTAGAATGTACATAAAATTTTTTTATGAAAGTGAAGCCAAGCAAACTTGAAACCGATAAAACTTGGGCAATACTTAAGATTTTCGAGCTGAAAGTTGGTAGTCTCTTAAATGAAACACAAACCGATTTTTTATACAAGGCTTCACGTTCTTACTTTTCGTGTCTTTAAGTTCCTTAAAAATTTTTGAAGTTTAAAAAACTTCTGCATTTTATAGAACTAACTATTTATAAATTTTAATTACAGTATATCTGAATTTGTTTGGAGAATAGTAAATAAAAGTGTTTTGCTCTACCTTTAAGCTGTATTGTTGAACGTCTAAATAGGTAAAAAATATATTAAATAAACTATATATATTTGACTTATCAATATAAGATATATGCCAAACAGCATATACATATATGCTTAAAATAACTTGTTTTATATTTATCTATAATTTATCAAAAACTTGACAATAGACGCATGTCTGCTCTCCTATAAAGTTTCTGTTAATTATACAATTAACTCAATATAATTAAGTAACAATTAATACAAAATAATTAATTAAATTTGCAAATATTTGAGAAAAATAAGTAGTAAAACACTGGTCTACCGTAAAACACATAGTTTCCTGGATGAATCTCAGAAAGTTTGGACATTATTTTTACGGGAGCACTACAAGATGGGGTCGAACCAAGGCTTATTGTTCCACAGTTTACACCATTTTTTTCCAACCTATACACAACATTTTACACTGTTATAGTGTCAATTTATGAATACAAAAAATGAATTAATTCTGTTTCGTTAACCGAAAAAAAAAGACTGTTAAAGCTGCTTCCGGTAGGTTGAAAATAGGTATGATCATAGGTGGTCAGGGGGGGTTGGGGGGGGGACACCCCCCTAAAATTTAAGGCGTCCCAGTACTAAAAACGCTAAAAATGGGGTATTTGAGGTATACCCCAAAAAAATTTTTGGAACACCCCCCCCCAAATTGCAGGGGTCGGGTATACCCCCAAATTTTGGGACGCTACCCACCTATGGTTATAATCCAGCAAAACCTGGCTCAAAAGCAAATAGGACGCAGAATGGAGGCAGGTAGGAAGCAGACAAAACTGCCTTGGAGGCAGAGTGGAGGCAGGTCAAATGCAGGTAGGTTTAAAATAGAGGCGTCTAAGAGACAGGTTGGAGGCAGCAAATATTGCTCATGAGGTCGGTGAGGCCTATTTAACACCGAAGTGACAAATGACAAGTGGCAACACGTTCACACCGCAACAAAAAGTGACAGTGTAACAGTGTAAACGCGCGTAAAGGCGTTGTCACTAGTCAATGTAATGAGAACCAGCCTTAAAAGGTAAAGTAAAAATTGGAAGGTAGTTCCCAAATAAAACACTCCGTCCTTATTAAGTTTAGAGCCGCATGACGGGGCTCACTTAACGACCGGGTAAGAAGTAAAACTACTAGTGAACCTATTAATCTATATATCTGTAGTGATTTTTGAACCTCTGTTAATCGAGTACCTTTTTAATAAAATGATGATAAACGCTGCTGGAGTAAATACACCGTAGCAAGAATACATGAAAATTAATTAATTATTAATTAATTTTCATGTATTCTTGACCGTAGTAATATAATACTTAGTTAATTTCACATTAATTGAATTATTTACATTTGGTAACATTTAAAAAACAAAATACAAAAAAAGCTGGAACAAGTTAATAGTCGAAAATTAACCGTTTTTGTAAATAAAATACCTCAAATTTTTATAAGAAGTATACTGGCAGAAGGAATATTTTTCAGATTAGAATAATCTTAACCTGTTAGCAAATTCGAGTAATCGGGAAGTAGCTTCTTCAGAGATTTCATGTGCGCCCATTCGATTATCATTTAACCAATTGTAAGAATTTCCACAATGACTATATATTCCCGTTAAATTTAAATTCTTTGAATCATGTATCATTTTGCATATTTTAACCCCATCATTAGAATTCCAGGGAACACCTTCTAAACACTAGTTATACAAGACAAGAAAGTTTTTTTTGTACAAATCGCTTATATAATATGTAACACAAAAATACAATTACACTAATATTTTTTGAAAAACAAAAAAAATGTTTAGGCCCCGTTCACACCTGATCCCAGTTCCCAGATCCCAGATCCCAGTTCCCAGATCCCAGTTCCCAAATCCCAGATCCCAGAAACGGCCTGTTCACACATGTTTGTTTACCGGGATAAATACTCGTGCGCGCAAGGGTTGTTTTAGTCAAATAACGCGCGTAAGATCTAATGTACAACATGAAATATTCGTTTAAAACACAAAAAAATATTTAAAATAAATTTTAAATGTTCTAAATTGAATAATTAAAACAAAATTGTAAAAAAAAGTTTACAGTAATAAAACATAAAATTTTTATTACTTTTATGAATAAATTAATATTTCACAACCGTTTTGATCATATAAATTAGTTTTTTAGACTATAAAAAACTGTTAAACTTTTAAATTTGTTTAAAAAATTGTTTTAGCAATGATTTGGTAAAAAAACACAAAGAGTTTTCTATCATATTTGTGCCCGCTTTAAGCAACAAAACAAAACAAAAACGAAGCGTTGTAATTGAAAATCGTACGTACGAAACGTTGTAGAATCGTACGTACGAATATAAAATAATCGTTAAAACACAAAGAATATTTTAAAAATGATTTTTAAGGCGCTAAATTGAAGTATCAAAAAAGCTAAGAATCAAGTCTAGTTCAATAAAACGTAAAATTT
Organism: Microlaimidae sp. YZB2_3; assembly: GCA_030248175.1. Lineage (NCBI taxonomy): Eukaryota > Metazoa > Nematoda > Chromadorea > Desmodorida > Microlaimidae > Microlaimidae sp. YZB2_3. The sequence continues at coordinate 97,725 of JASAMX010033899.1, forward strand.
TATTACTTTTATAAATAAAATAATATTTTAAAAACGTTTTAATAATATAGATTAATTTTTTTTAAATTAAAACTTTTAAATTTGTTTAAAAATATCGTATTAGGATTGTTTTTGTTAAAAACCAACAATTTTTGTTCCATATTCGTACACCCGCCTGGAGAAACGCAGCCAAAAAAGAAGCGGAGCGCTGTTGTAATAATTACACACAAAAAGTTTTCAAAAAATCAATATTCTGCAGCTGGTGTGTGTCCTTAATTAACATAATTACCAACATTATTACGTAAAAAATTTATATGTGTGCACTGAGCGCGTGTGATATATGCGCGAAGACGCCTCTCCGCTCGCTTTCCCTTAATTTTTTCCCAGAAGTTGGAGCGCCGCTCCAAGTCTTTCTGAGAACTGGGAACTGGGATCTGGGAAAGGTTTGAAAGGGCCCTAAGCTGCCTCCGTTTTGCCTACTGCGTGCCTTCAAAACAGTTTTTGCTCCCTCTCACCTGTTTCCACTTTTATTGCGTTTGCCGTCCCAGTGGGAAATGGCGAGGGGCGGTCGCGTTGTCGCACCAGTTTAACAGTCAATTGCACTGGCGACCATTCTCTCCGCGTTTCAAACGCTCTTTTTGGTCTTAGAACTAGCAAAAAATTCAGTTTTTATTTAAGAAAAAAATCTATATAAATGATTAGAAAACTCAGAAGTCTAATAAATTTCAATAGCTATTCTTTTGGGCCGAGAGCCGAAATCAAACAATCCCAGAAGCGGACTCTATATTGATATAAATTGGAAGGAGGGGGCGTTTATTATTTCACAATAATTTTTCAAAAACTTGTTTTTAACGGAATAGCTAAGCAAATTTAGTTTTAATCGGTGGTCAATTTATAGTGGGAAAGCAATTTTAAAATTTGTGTTTTTGTTCAGTATTTTTTGCATATACTATGATTATATTCTATTCTGGAAAATTTTATTTTTATATTGTAGTCTTAACATTGAAAAAAAACTTGATCTTTTAATTTATTTATTTTTAAAAAAGCATGGTGTTTTTGCTGATGTATTTCGAGGTGTGGCAGTGTTTATTTAATACAAAAAACTACCAAGTTATTGATTAAAAGTCTTACTATTTACTTTTTTATAAGTATTTTAAAATTTATTTAAATTTATTACCTCTAGGATATCCAGTACAAACAGAAAGGAAAACGGACCATTGTTGTTGCTCTTGTGGAGGATTAGCCTCCAATGTTTTCACCATAAATTCATTGTCAATCATTACATGAAAAAAAGAAAGCCGATTTCGTAATTTTTTACACCTAAAATTAATTAATTTTGAAAATTTTCAAATTAACAACCAATAAAAAAATATATATCAAACGCAGGAAAAAGGATTGTATTATTGTGTAAATTTTAATCTAAATATAATATAATTATATGATAAATATGATAATAAAAGACTATAGTTCTGATTAAGGGTTTTTTTAGTGTAGGAAGAGGGTACAATAACTACTAACGCCAATCATATGTAGGGGTAAAATTGAGAAACAGCGAGGGACTAAAGGTAAAACGTAGCTGCAACAGTTGTTTGTTGGATTAAAAAAATGCCCCCTATTAAGTAACCACTCAAACCACAAGAATCTGAGGTCATTTTATCAAACCATTACTCTGTATTAAATCGAATCTAATTGGCTGATAAAGTGACGTCAGTTTCTCGTGATTTGAATGGTTACTTAATGGGGGCATTTTTTAATCCATCGAACAACTGTTGCAGCCACGTTGGGTTTACCTTTAGTACATTTTACGGTTTAAAATATTTCAAATATTTATTAATTTAAAATCTAAACCCCTTCCTTTCAAAATTTTTTAAATACTTCTTAATATTACGAAAGCAAAAGCTTTTTTGGGGATTTTTAGTTTTTTACCGTTTAGTAGGTATAGTGTTGTGTGATGATAAGCTATAGGAAAAATTAAGTTTGGTAAAAAAGTTAGGAAATGTAATTTAAGCTTAGAACTTTTTTTAAGTTTAGGTTAGCTATAAAACCCCACAGTCAGTAAAATTTTGTATATAGGTTAATTTTTATATTGTGCTTTTATATGTAATAATTTATATTTTTAACATAAGTGGTGTTCCTTTTATGTATTTTATTAATAATTTTATCTTATATGTTTTGTTATTTTTTATACCGTTATTTATTGTAAATTCCACGTATTATTTAAATTAAGTTAGTAATATTATATTTTATAATTGATTGTAATTTTACTCATAATATATTATAATGTGTAATAGTATCAAAAATATATAATATAACGAAAAATGTGCAACTCCTATATAAAAAAGTACGGAAAAGGTGGCCTTTATAATGAGCCTCTCCATTTAAATGACACTCTCCATAATAATGGCAAAGTAGCCATTTTAATGCGGGAAAATATGCTGTTCGCCTACGTTATTCAGCACAAATGTGCGCGGATCAATAAAAACATTTTATTTCATTTGCGGGATGCGTGCGCATTTAGTGTAAAGTGACGTAGGCGAATGGCATATTCCTTTGAATTAAAAGGCCATTATTATGGAGGGAGGGTGCCATTTAAATGGAGAGGCTCATTATAAAGGCCACCTTTTCCGTACTTTTTTATATAGGAGTTGCACATTTTTCGTTATATTATATATTTTTGATAGTATTAGGCGGTTGAGGTAGTGCTTAGGAATCTCCCCGCATCTCCCCCCTTATTTTCTTCTCCGCGGTTGATATGGAATTAGTCCCGCGCTTTCCCTCGCTAAGAGATGTAAAACGCGCGCGCGGCCCAAGAACAAAGAGATTTGTTGGCACGCGCTCAGGGCGGGAATTGAGTTTTGCGTTCACGTCAGAGCGCCTTGGGGAGTTTGCTCCGTTTGTGAAAGTGAGGTTTGAAAAAGTGAGATATGCAAAAATTTAACTTAGGGAGTTAATATAAGTTGTTTAGAGTCGGTAACCTTTGAGCCTGAGTTTCCTAGAAGGGTAAAGTAGGGAACTGGGATTGAGGGAAGGATTGGATTGATCAATAGATCAATTCAATCAGTGGCCTCAGAAAGGGACTTTGAGGAATAAGTCAGTTAGTTGGGAAATTGAGCTCTGTTCCAGTCCGTGCGTATCACCGGCTCTCTCTCTTTCTTTTTGATTTTCCCAATTTTGTCAACTAGCCCAGTTGAGCTTGGGCTTTATTTTCTTCCGCCTTTGTTTTTATAATTTTTATAATTTATTATTGTTTCTGTAATTTTTGTACCGCCCTGTGTGACCGCATCGTGTTGTGATTCCCGCATCCTGCTACTAATACCAAAAATATATAATATAACGAAAAATGTGCAACTCCTATATAAAAAAGTACGGAAAAGGTGGCCTTTATAATGAGCCTCTCCATTTAAATGGCTCCCTCCCTCCATAATAATGGCCTTTTAATCCAAAAGAATATGCCGTTCGCCTACGTCACTTTACACTAAATGCGCACGCATCCCGCAAATGAAATAAAATGTTTTTATTGATCCGCGCACATTTGTGCTGAATAACGTAGGCGAACAGCATATTTTCCCGCATTAAAATGGCTACTTTGCCATTATTATGGAGAGTGTCATTTAAATGGAGAGGCTCATTATAAAGGCCACCTTTTCCGTACTTTTTTATATAGGAGTTGCACATTTTTCGTTATATTATATATTTTTGCTAATACTGCGTTTTGTACTTAAATAAAATTTTTGTAACTGGCCGACTTTGTTAGCTGTCAGACAAAGGAGTTCAAAACTCCTTCACTTACTTTAAATATATTTTCATATCGTTGCAAAACTTTATCAACCATCACCTGGGAAAGCTACAGTCTACTGAACATCACAAAGAACTTTTTAGCCAAAGTATAGGGACCCTTAGTGTCGTCACATACATATTTTTTTGGTCCGACGAGCCGGATTCAAACCAGAGACCTATGGAAGGACCTAAGGAGCGAAGGGCGCGCCCCAGTCAACGCCGGCCAACCTGTTGAACAATGTCTCGACAGGTAAGAATTCTTTTTTACCTTGCAATATGTTATTGTCATTATTTATTATTTATTATGTGTTTTTTGCCGTCAGTAAACGCCATTAGGCTAGGAGAGCCTCAGGGTCGAGAATTAGACTTAGGTTGGATAGGCATTGAGCTAGTTGCTTGCCTAGGTCTCCTCCTAGGATGGTGGAATAGCTTCTCAAACTGAAACCTTCTTAGGGCTAAGTTTAGAATGTGGACTGGACATAAGTTGCAATTAGCCTCTAGGAAAGTGAGACGTTTAAGGCAGGATATTTGCGCAACTTTTGGAATAAACTCTCCCATCCGTTGTACCGCGTTGATAAGGATAGAGGACCTTACCGTTCGCGCGCTAATTGACATGGGAGCGACTTGTACGCTGATAAGTGGAGAAACGGCTGCTAGGCTTAAAAATGTTAAGTGGCAGCCTCCCCCAGCGGAAAAGATTTTATCCATAGCTAACACCCCCATGGTTTTTTCAAAAATGTGAAGAATTAAGCTGAGAATTGGCAGTCACTTCGTGACTAGCCATGTGAGGGTCCAAGAGGACTTAAGTTTTCCTATGGTTGTAGGAACGGACACAATGAAGAAGTTAGGTAGGGTTACCGTGGATTTTGATGAAAATAGGATCTATTTGGGTAAGGGTAGGCTGGAGCTCTGTGCTGCCTGTCCAGAGCCTCATGATAGGACAGTTAGGATCCTTGAGAACGGAACGGTACCGGCGAGGCATAGGATGCTTCTTGAAGTGAGTATAGCCATGCCTAATACTCATTGTGTCATTGATTCAGCTACCCCATCTTTCGCTAAAACCGGATGAAATTTAGCTTGCTGTCTGACTGCAGTTAGGGCGGGCAAGGCTATCATTGAGGTTATGAATACGACGCGTGAGCCCATCAAGATCTTTAAGGATATGATCGTGTGTAAAGGGCTACCTCAGAATAGGCATTTTTTAGCTGGTGTTTTGGAATTGGATAATATTAAGTATCTTGATGACCTAGAAACAACTCACGGGTCAAATCGGTCCTTTTCAGGATTTGACCCGGTGGAAAAGTTAGATTTAACAAATAGTGAATTGAGTGAAGATCAGAAAAATAAGCTTAAGTCAGAATAGGGATGTGTTCTTGTCTGGGAAGTTTGACTTGGGGCAAACAAATTTAGTAAAGCATTACATCAATACCCAAAATAACCCATCGGTAAGCCAGAAAGTGTATAGGGCTCCGGCATCTCAACTTCCGGTTATTCGCAAGGAAATCAGAATGGTATCATCCGTGAGTCAAACAGCCCTTTTGCTGCGCCCATAGTCATAGTTAAGAAGAAGGATGGAACCGATAGGTTCGGTGTCGATTATAGGCGCCTGAACAATATAACAAAGAAGAATGTTTACCCCCTGCCGCGAATTAATGAGGTCTTAGACACCTTAGGTGGTTGCCTCTATTTTTCAACCTTAGATTTAGTATCAGGTTATTGGCAGGTTGAGATAGCGGAGGAAGATTGCCACAAAACAGCGTTTATAAGTCTAACAGGAGGCTTATACGAGTTTAATGTCCTCAGTTTTGGTCTTTGCAACACCCCATCTTGTTTTCAACGCTTGATGGAACTTGTGTTAACTGGGTCGCAATGGCAAAACTGCTTGGTTTACATTGACGACGTGATTGTGTTTTCCAAATTGTTTGACAATCACTTAGCCAATCTAAACCAAGTTTTTGGACGTTTGAGAGCTGCTAAGCTTAAGCTAAAGCCCACTAAGTGCCACTTTGAAAAAAAATCTGTTGAGTTCTTAGGGCATATCATAACTAGGGAAGGTACTTTACCGGATCCCGCTAAGATCAAAGCAGTTAAAGATATCCCGGTGCCTAAGACTACAAAAGACGTTAGGTCGTTTCACGGCTTAGCGAACTTTTATCGCCGGTTTATCCCAGATTTTGCTAAGATTACGCCAACCCTTTGTAAGCTGATGAGTAAGAATCATCACTTTTATTGGACTCCAGAGGCACAGCTCGCTTTTGATACTCTGAAGGATAAGATTCTATCTACTCTCTAATTTTTTTTTGTAATTTTTGGAACCGAGACAATGATTAATACTTTACAACTAATAAAAATTATTGTAATCTAAGCAAATAATTGTTACTTTTTAACTAATTACTTATTATTTTTGGTTTTCCAGAAATTACTTTGTTAAAAAAATGTACAAATTACTTTCTCGGTTCAAAATTCCAAAAACAGGCTTTTGGAAATCCATTAAGTGGATTTAGAGAGTAGTAAAGTATTAGCTTTTCCGGACTTTAAGCGCCCATTCTTGTTAGCTACAGATGGATCTAACACAGGCATAGGGGCCGTTCTCTCACAGGATTTTGGAGATGGAGAACAACCAATAGCGTATGCGAGTTGGAGTTTTAATTTCGCTGAGAAGAATTATGCAACCATAGAGCGAGAAGGGTTAGCGGTCGTTTGGGCTGTGAAACATTTTAGGTCCTATCTTTATGGGAATAAGTTCTCTTTGTTATCGGATCATAGACCCTTCAAATATATCTTCTCGACTAATAAGAGCACCTCAGCGCGGTTGCAGCGCTGGGCTCTACTGTTAAATGAGTATGATATCATAGGCTTTGACTATAGGCCAGGTAAAGAGAAGGGGAACGCAGATGCGCTATCGCGTCTTAACCCTAGTAATGATGACGGTAACGATTTAGTGAGTTCTCCTAAGAACGTTGTAGCAGGTTTTCAAGATGATCTGCAGATGTTGATTGAGCCTACTAAGAGAGCTAGGTTGATTCAGTATCAGAAGGCCGATCCTGAGTTAGGTCCGATTTGGTCCTTCTTGAATAAGGAAAAGTTGCCTGCAGACGTTAAGGATAAGATTGTGAAAATGGAATATAAGTACTTTCTAAGGGACGAAGTGTTATTCCATTTCCCTTCAGAAGGTCGCCGCATAAGTTTTCAGTTCTTAGATCAGATTGCCTTACCACTGGAGTGTCAAAAACAGGTGTTAGAAGCATGTCACTATGACATTATGTTGGGACATTCAGGTCTTAAGAAAACGCTTGCACAAGTTTTATTAAGATTCTATTGGCCTTCGGTCCATAAAGATGCTGAGACATAGGTTAAAACTTGTGAGAAGTGTCTTAAGCATAAGACCACCACTGAGTCTCCTAAGAATCCATTGAATTCGATTCCGGTAAGGAATCTTTTCAATAGGATAGGGATTGACATTTTGGGTCTTTTAACGCCTACGGCAGACGGTAACTCGGTGATATTAGTGTGCACTAAATATTTATCAAGTTTTGCAATGTGTTTCGCATTGCCAAACCAGAAGGCCTCCACAATCGCAAAGGTCCTTCTTGAACAGGTTATCAGTGTGCACGGATGTCCCCTAGAGATCTTGTCTGACTACGATACAAATTTCGCTAGTAAGGTTGTAGCTGAGATTTGTAAGATCACAGGGTCTAAGGTCTTTACCACTGCTTATCATCCTCAGTGTAACCGCTTAACTGAGCGGTTTAATAAGACGCTATGTGATATGCTATCGCATTACATTAACCAGGAGACAACTAAATTGAATTGGGACTTGGTCCTTCCGTTTGTCACCAGTGCTTATAATAGTACGCCGCAGGAGTCCACGCGTGAGTCGCCTTATTACCTACTCTACTATAGGGACATTAGGAAACCAATCGATGTTGAGTTTCAGTCGGTTAGGAGTCCTTATGTAGACTACGACAATGATTACATTCAGCATGCTAAGGTTGCACTGATCGAGGCTTGCGACCTCGCTAGGACTATGTTAAAAATGGCGCAAGACAAACAGAAAGCACTGCACGATCGTAAGCTGTGTAAATTAAATCTGCAAGTGGGATCACTAGTCTTTAAATGGTCCCCAGTTAAGGAAGCAGATAAGCACCCTAAGTTTGCCCACCTTTGGAAGGGCCCCTTTCTGGTTAAAAAGATTGATAATTTGCAAGGCAAAGCCTTGATAAGTGATGTCAAATATCCTGATAGGCGTTATGAATGGGTGAATTTTTGCCAGCTTAAGCTTTTCCAGGAGCGGCACCCCAATTTTTTGTCTAAAAACAACCAAGGGAAAAAGTTTACCGCAAAACAGGGTAAAATTCCCGATACAGACACTAAAAATGGGGCTGGTACCATACCAGACGGTTCTAGGGCAGTCAAAAATTAGGCTGACCAGATACCCAATATTTCTAAAGGGTTGGTCATCCAGAATTCTAAATATGAAAAGATGGACGTGACAAAAATTAAGGGGGAATTACCCCTTCCCCTAAAACTGGGGAAAGCCCACCTCAGAAAAAGCAGAAAACCCCAGTGCCCATCTCCCAGAATAGGTATAATTTGAGACCGCAACAGGTTGGTCAACAGGCACTTAATATGTGTGTTTCTGTTTTAGGCAGTGGCCGGGTCACCTGCTTCCGGTGCCACAAGCGGGGCCACAAGGCGGACTGCTGCATGGTCCTGCCGGAGCAGCTCCAAGCAGGGTGGCGGACCTGCTTCCAGTGCTGGCGCACCCGATGGCTGGTGCGCAAGCGGGGCCATGGAAGAACTGTGGCAGCCCTGGCCCCAGCCCCGGCAACCAGCATCCCCAGGGCGTGGGCGGTTCCAAAGGACCATCCAGCGGGGGCAGCCAGGCCTGCAAAGCCAGCCCCCCCCCCCGCCATCCGGGCGGCAGAAGAAGACTGCCCCGGCAGCTGGGCCCCCCTGGACTCTTGAGAGAGGGGCCCAGCCCCCATGGTGTTGGACTCCCCGGCCGCCGCCGAAGCCGCCACCACCCCTGGAGCCCCCGCCGCTGAACCCGCCGCCACCACCACTGTGGACGTTACCCCAGGGCTGTCCGCCCCGGACTGCGACGCGGACCCCCTGGGCTGGGTATTTGCCCAGGCGGAGTCGGCGCCCCAAACCCCAAGCCATGACTCCATCAACTCGGACAACGCCAGCCTGTCGTCCCTTTTGGACGATGTCATCATCATTGATGATGGGGACGACGGCCCGCCCACCGGTTGCATGGACTTTGCGACCTTTCACGAACCAAAGAAGGAAGGGGAGGTACTGGAAAACCTCTGAGAAACCGGTTGAACACAGACTTTGTTTTTTATTTTATGTATTTAATGGTGTACAGTATTTATATTGTACAGTATTCATGTGTTTATTTATTATTATCTATTGTGTCATGTTGGGGAAAAGGGTTACCCGGGGTCAGGGTTGGGAGTAGATGTAAAGCACCAATGCGCCTCCCTTTTTGTTATATTAGTTAACCCTGGTGTTGGCTTTTTCCCAGTAGGGCAATTGCCCAGTGTTTAGATCATGTGTACAGTATATTTTCAGACTCGTGTTTTTTTATGTACTAAAATCGTTAGTAAATTACCAACATTTTTGCTTGTACTGAAAACCAAAAATGCTTTGTACATGTAAAACGTCTTGAAATTTATCTTTTCCCTTTTTTAAATGTAATTGTTGGGTCTCTTCAATAAAAGAGGTTTTGGACCCCCAGGATTTTGAAATTTCCCCTGTAGGCCTTCTTATAGAAGGGTTCTTCATATGACCCAACACGATTTTCTTCTGTGCTTTCTTGTTTCTTGGAGATTATGAAAAACATGGGAGTTTAGCGGGTTTGTGATCCGCTTAGCTTCCAGGTTTTTCATAATCTTTGTAACGGCCCGGTTGTCTGTAAGGGGGGCCTTTGACTGGTTTGCAAGGTGAGGGTGACGCTACTGCAGTTGGGTCTCATTTTAGGGGCGCCGTATTCGGTCTCTCTGGTGTAGATTTTATTGTTTGTGTTAGATCAACCAGAGGAAGCGTAACCGCCACCACCCGCTTATCTGGTAGGGGTCTGTTTTTGGACGTCCCCCTTTTAAGATCATTTCGATTTCTGAAACGAATTTAGTCACCTGCCCCTTGTTCCAATTTACCAACCCTCTTTGCATTTTGTGCCATCATAGCTAATCTCAACATCACTATCTCTAACTCCAACTGCTCCTTTTTTTTGCTGCATACAATTGACAGTGGGATACAGGTCAGGGGTGGGTGAAGGACGGCCATTGTTTTTTTAAATTGTTTATATGTTTTACTAATGTAGTAACATGGGCCATTTGGCCCTTCTGGCTGTCGGGTCTTATGGCCCCAGGTTTCTTTTGACCCAGCCTTCTGGCCTGAGTGTTAGATTTTTTTTGTTGTTTTTGGGAGTTTCTCCACTTTTCTTCTTGGGTGAAAATTTGGCTCGGCTGTATTTTCAGCTGGGGGGGGGAAGGTGTGAGGATAAGCTATAGGAAAAATTAAGTTTGGTAAAAAAGTTAGGAAATGTAATTTGAGCTTAGAACTTTTCTTTTAAGTTTAGGTTAGCTATAAAACCCCACAGTCAGTAAAATTTTGTATATAGGTTAATTTTTATATTGTGATTTTATATGTAATAATTTATATTTTTAACATAAGCCGTGTTCCTTTTATGTATTTTATTAATAATTTTATCTTATATGTTTTGTTATTTTTTATACCGTTATTTATTGTAAATTCCACGTATTATTTAAATTAAGTTAGTAATATTATATTTTATAATTTATTGTAATTTTACTCATAATATATTATAATGTGTAATAGTATTAGGCGGTTGAGGTAGTGCTTAGGAATCTCCCCGCATCTCCACCCTTATTTTCTTCTCCGCGGTTGATGTGGAGTTAGTCCCGCGCTTTCCCTCGCTAAGAGATGTAAAACGCGCGCGCGGCGGAGGAACAAGGAGATTTGTTGGCACGCGCTCAGGGCGGGAATTAAGTTTTGCGTTCACGTCAGAGCGCCTGGGGCGAGTTTGATCTGATTTTGAAAATGAGGTTTAAAAAGGGAGATATGCAAAAATTTAACTTAGGGAGTTAATATAAGTTTTTTAGAGTCGGTAACCTTTGAGCCTGAGTTTCCTAGAAGGGTAAAATAGGGAACTGGGATTGAGGGAACGATTGGATTGATCCATAGATCAATTCAATTGGTCAGCCTCAGAAAGGGACTTTGAGGAATAAGTCAGTTAGTTGGGAAATTGAGCTCTGTTCCAGTCAGTGCGTATCACCGGCTTTCTCTCTTTCTTTTCGATTTTCCCAATTTTGTCAAATAGCCCAGTTGAGCTGGGGCTCTATTTTCTTCCGCCTTCGTTTTTATAATTTTTATAATTTATTATTGTTTCTGTATTTTTTGTACCGCCCTGTGTGACCGTATGGTGTTGTGATTCCCGCATCCTGCTACTAATACTGCGTTTTTTACTTAAATAAAATTTTTGTAACTGGCCGACTTTGTTAGCAGTCAGACAAAGGAGTTCAAAACTCCTTCATTTACTTTAAATATATTTTCATATCGTCACAAAACTTTAGCAACCATCGCTTGGGAAAGCTACAGTCTACTGAACATCACAAAGAACTTATTAGCAAAAGTATAGGGACCCTTAGTGTCGTCACAGTTGCTCGCACGCTTGGTTTCCACTTTTTTAATGTTTAAATTACAGAAAATGCTTCTTTTTAAAAGTTTGGAATGGACTTTTTAAAGTTAACTTTTTAATTTTAAATAGGTTTACAACCAGAACATTAAAAAACCCTATGTAGGTTTGAAATTAGTTTTAAAACACAAATCTTATTTTTATTTTTGCTAAATCGAAATCATTGTTGACGAAATTACTATTTTAGTGTAATTTCTGACCATTGTGATGTTGAATCAAAAAAACCAAAATTTATTCAGCACAAAATGATATATTAAAGAACTTCAGCATAGTGTAACATATAATCATGAAGCAATTTTAGTTAAGTATAAGTTTAAACTAAAGAAACTAAGAAAACTACGATTTTTTAAACTTTATTTGTTTCTTTTTGTACCCTCTCTCGTACAGTAAAAAACGCTTATTCAGAACTACTCTATATGATAAATAAATATCGTGTTGTATGTGTCTTTATGATGTTTTTTAAATTTTTATTTTCTTATTTTCTTATTTTTTACTAGATAATTAAAAAATTACAAAACATAAATAAAATTAACCTAAAAAATAAATTATAATTCACCTCAATTGTGTTGTTTGTTCAAATACAAATAAAATGATGATATTGACTACATAGTTCTGAATAAGGGTTTTTAGTGTAGGAAGAGGGTACAATAGCTACTAGCGCCAATCATATGTAGGGGGAAAATTGAAAAACAGCAAGCGACTAGTACATTTTACGGTTTAATATATTTCAAATATTTATTGGTTCAAAATCTCGACCCCTTCTCTTCAAAATTTCTTAATTTTAATATTACAAAAGTAAAAGCAGTTTTTGGAAATTTTTAGTTTTTTGCCGCTTTGTAGTTACAGCGCTGCTGGCGCGCTTGGTTTCCAGTTTTTTTAATGTTTCAAGCTTAATTTTTTATCCAAACGTATTGAGATCCCTGATGATGAGTTGTTTTATATGATCGAAACGTTGGAATAAACGTGTTTTAAAAATTATAATTTTACCGTTACACCATGTCTGAAGCAAACACTTCTTAAAAGTTTTGAATAGACTTTCTAAAATTAATTCTTAAATTTTGAATAGTTTTACTACCAAAACATTTAAAAAAAACCTGTGTAGGTTTAAAATTAGTTTCAAAACACGAATTTCAACTTTATTTTTGCTAATTCGAAATCATTGTTCACAAAAATACTATTTAGTGATAATTCCTAACTGATATGGCGTTTAATTAAAAAACCAAAATTTATTTAGCACAAACTGATATATTAAAGCACTTCAGCGTAGTGAAACATATCATCGTGTAGCAATTTTTATGAAGTATAGGTTTAAACTTAAGAAACTAAAAAAACTAAGATTTTTTCAAAATTTATTTTTTTCTTTTTGTACCCTCTTTTGTACAATAAAAGACGCTTATTCAGAACTACTCTGTTAGTTTTAAGGTATACTAATACTACACAAGATATGACTGTTTTTGTGAGCTAAAGATTATATGCAACACGACCATGTTAGCGTTGCTGATTAACCGCAGTAAATTTTAGTGTTGCGCAAAAAGTGTTTTTTTCGTTTACTTAAACTAAAATCAAACCAAAAATTAAAACAATTAAGCGAAACTTTTATCAACCAATCAGAATTCAAGTTCTATTTTAGGAATTCTGATCGGTTCATATAATTCACCTTTAATTTTTTACTTTGATTGGTTACTACATGGTCCTTTTATATTGATTCTGTGATCAAATAAACTAGCAAAGTTTGTTTTTAGACTAAGACACCAAACTCTCCATGTTGTGGGCCCTCACAAAACAAGTTAATCTCTTAGCCCTCTAAGACAGACAGTAAAAAACAACAACAAGCTATGTTTAACACATTATTTGTTCGTACTTTATAACCCTCAGATTTATAATATCATTGTCTGTTTTTTTATGATAGGAAAAAACTTGTCAGCTTATTTTATCAGGTGATAAAGGGAAACCATATAGAATGTCTTCAAAACCGGCATTGGCATAAAACTCAGCTTCAACCAGCGTGGAAACTACAATAGACTTCTTTGTACTAGTGGTTTGTAACAAAGCTCCCTCTCTGAAAGTATAGAATCACATTACATAATATGTAAATTTATAACCTATGTATTTTTATTTCAGTCCGCCTTAAAAATTAAATTAAAATCAGTCATGGACTAGGGCAGGATGGTTAAAGTAATGGCTAAACGTTAATTCACTCTTCACGAGTGGACTTTTTTATTGTCAAGAAAAAATCAATCGATTTTTTACCGGGTTAAATAAATTATTACATAGTCTTGTGAGTTTTTGTGTGTCCCCGGAGCTGTATTCCAAGATTTTTGCAAATATCCAACATTTTCTGACAGTTTTTGGCATATTTAAATCTGTCAACGCAGAAATTCGGAGTCGGAAGTTCTTCCAGGCGTTTACCAATAAATTGAGCCATTTGAAAAATATTTGCACACAAAAATTTTATACTGTATAGTATGATAATTTAATAAACGAAACGAAACTATCAAAAAAACCAAAACGCGGGATGTCTGGTTTTGCTAAATAAAAAGCTACAATGGAAAATATATGAGTGGGATTTGAGAAAATCAGCCGGGTAGTTGGGGATTACAGCTGTTTTACGCGTTGGTTTAACGCAACAACAAAGTTCACGTTGTTTAAAAAAACTACTACCATTAAAAATAAATCACATGTGAACAATGCGAAAGGAACATATAACATAATATTTCTAACAAAATTTGCCCTTATAATGTTTTAATTGATTAATGACTTTTGATCTTGAATATTTGTTTTTCAAATGTTGTGCTCTTATTCCAGTTTATTCCGTGAAATCAAAAAAGGTTAAGTTCATATGAAAAACTGTCCAGCGTAGTGAAATAGCAAACAACAAAGTTGTTAGGTTACATAGCTCAGCATACCTTAATTCGCAGAAGACCAAAAAAAATAATAATAAAAAACATAAACGTAAACCGTTCCAGTTGCGAAAAATTATTCATTTTATCGTGCAATGAAAAGTTATACACAGCACAATTTGTCTTGACGAAATAAGGCGGACTTTGGAAGTCACCTATATAGTAATAATATTATTTGAATTTAAATCAAAAGTGAAATAAGAGAATATTTTTTAGCAATGGAGTAGATTTTGACTGCATCATTGTCAAATTAATTTGTTTTTTTAGAGCTGGCACAATTTATTAACGAAAGATAAGAATTAAGATTTCCAAAACTAAAACAATTACCAAAATATATCTGTTTTACGAATAATTTTTATTTGTGCATAGTAAATGTTTTTTGCGTTTTTTGTATTAGCATAATTTCTGGTTTTTGGGTAAAAAAGCGTCCTAAACGTAAGTAAGAAGAATGGAGCAGAGCAATCAAATTTAATCTCTTATAAATATTCTTGATTACCTAATTTATGATTTACAATTCAATAAAAACGCCATTTTTTGTGTGTTTTTACGAAGCAAAATTCCGACAGGTCTGCATATTTCTTTAGGGCTTTGCAGATTTATTTTTAAAAAAACTCGCAAATTTATTTAGAACACGTCGGTTAGTTACAATTTTAGATAGTCCATCAGCACCATGATTTACATAATAGCTTTATAGTTTCAGTGTTTGATGGTGGGAAATAATCGTAAACTTTATGATAGCGAAAATGCTGGGATTCACTTTAATTAAATTAAACATTTTATTCACCAGAAAAAGTTGTGAAAATTAGTTTGAATGTAAAAATTAGCTTAAAATTCAAGTTATAAAATCTATTTTAAGTTTAAAATATGTGTAATATCAATTAACAAACAAACAAAACTCTGAAAATGAAAATCAGCCAGTTAAATTTGAACATCACGGTCTTCTATGTTTTTAAAAAAATAATAATTAATTTTAACTACACATCTATAAGAATAAAAAAAGAAAACATACTGAGTCTAACTACATAGACTACTAATACATCAAATTTGGTGAATTTCCTAAAACTATTCTATTGTAATTTTGATGTAAAACTGTTTAAATTTTTTTAGCTACTGTCTACAGTAAAGAATTGTAAACTGCAAGACAGCTATAAGACAACGCATTTTTTATCAAAATTATTGTCTTAGCTTTTGAAACCTTTAGTTTTAAATCAGCATCAAGTCTGGATTTAAAAATCCCATTTAAAAAAGCTCTCTATTCTAAAAACATTTAAAAAAACTCATTAAGTTGGTTTATTATACTGTAATACATTGATAAATAAAGCTTTAATTTACAGTTTTTTAAGGATTCAAAATTTAATATTTTTATTCTCTCCAAATTAAGTTGTTCTGCAACATTGTATCTAACTTACAATTTAAGCGTAAAATATCATTGAATTGTTTTATTTGATCAATTTTTTTTTATTTAAAATAATCTTTTATTGGTATTTTTTCGACCATGGTAAAGGATGGAATGGGATAGGATGTAGGGGTGAAAACTGTTTCAAAACATTACCCATCAAAAACGAAATTTACGGAAGATTTAGGCTGCTTGTTTTTTTACCATAAAATAAATGTCCTTATCGCTTAGGTTTTGCATTTAAAAAACATATAAACATAAAAAAATTTTAAAAAATGACGCAACAGAATAATGAATACTTTGCGTTTTATTTTTATAACAATATATATGCTGTTTTTGCGTTTGCAGAATAAAAAAGACATTACTGTTGTTTATACTTCCTGAGTGATTTTTTTGTTTCCAATAGCTTTCGAAATTTTTGGTTAGCGTAAAATTGTGGCGAATTTTCGTAAATCGGCCTAGGCTTTCTTTTGAAAACTTTCATTTCCACCTTTATTACTGGTCGGGTGTTAATAATCAAGTTTCTGCATTGAAAAGCTGATTTGAATACAATCGGTCTATAGATAATACAAATTCACGTCAAGTTTTTATGTTTTGCTATTGTTGATTTTGATCTTTATCCTCGCCGCAGGAATAAATTTTAAACACATTTGAATATTTCTAAATTTATTTTGTCAAGGTTAGTCAATTTTTTTTTGCCTGATAATTTAGCTTTTGCTTTGATAATGCTATTTTTTTGCTACAATATAAAACTAATGCAGTATGCTGTCAAATACTATTTAAATTTAATGAAAATTAGTTATACGCAACTGTGATTTATAATAGTGATAGTAATGAGGTGACATTCGTTTGTTTAAATACTTGCGAAACGTAAGTTTTATATTTAACGGGCCGCTAAGCATATAACCAAAATTAGAAATAAACTGAACTAAAAACTATGGACCTACCTAGCAAAACAAACATCGGGTCAGGGGTTCCATCACGAAACGAAGTTCGTCTTAGATTATCTACATTTCATTGTGATATTTTTTTATTATTTCTATTTTAATTATTTCTAATAATAAAACGTCTATTTAAAAAATTTTAGCGGCTTTTTTGTATAAAACTAAAGCATTACAAAATGTATTATATTTTAGATTAACCCAAAGAATTAACATATAAAAAACCGTAGTGACGCAAAAATAACTTTAAACAATGGTCAAAAATTAAGAAAAATTCATGAAAGTGGTTTATTATTGTTGTTAAATCTCCGGTTATTGAGAAATTGGATAAAAATTATTTATTTCATAACGAATTACGAATTTGCGGCGGGACCGCTGGCCCAAAATTTTGTTATGCTGGGTGGTTCCATATATTCCAAACCATTTTGCTAATATTGATAAATAATTGCAGTTTTATTATATTCCTATACACAATTGAGCTACCTTGGCAAAATAAAAATTATCCTCAATATTAAATTATACTAAACACTTTTTTCGTGGTAATGACCTTTTGGAAATATCGGTGCCGGTGCGTTGTCATTTTAATTTTAAATATATCCATTACTGAAGCGCAATTCTATGTAAGAACTGGGCGGGACTGCACAGAACCCGCTGAGCCAGGATTCTGCAAAGCTCGTATTCAACGCTGGTGGTACAACAGTTTTCTCAGAAAATGCACTCCGTTTAGGTAAGTACTATGATTTTTTATATATTAGATCTTACTTATAATAACAACTGTGATTTGTCGAAACGTTTAACATGAATTCAATAAATTTATTATCCTTTCTTTTATTATTATAAATCTAACACTTTGTGTTGAGTGTGCGAATAGATTTATCCAGCAAAAAAATTTTATTCAGTAATAAAACGATGAAATCCCGCCAGTTTGTTCCGCAGTGCAAAAAAAACGCGCCTGAAATTCGCAAGGCTATTCGGGACAGCGTATGATGTATTGTCTAATAACATAAGCTTAAAACGGTTTACAGTTTAAGGTTTACACTTTAAAATGCGCTTTACTATTGCGTTTTTAGATGTGACAAGAATAAGAAAAAATTAATGATTTCTTATTTTAACAACGTATGAAACGCAGGTGTAGAGTACGTTATACGTCTTAGTGTTAGTTAGAAACTCTACTGATTTTGTAAAGCATTTCAAAAATATTTGTAAAAATTTTAATTTTTTTTTTATTTTTAGATACGGTGGATGTGGTGGAAATTCAAATAATTTTCTCACAGAATATGATTGTCTCCAATTCTGTAATCCACAACGTGTCCAAACAAGTTTCTGTAGGTGTTTTTCAATAGATTATTTTTAAAAAAAATTAAAATGACTGGATTTAAAACGAACACGATAGGATCATCCAGCTTATTTTGATTCACTTTCATTTTTGTTCTTTAAAAAACAGCACCAAAAGATTGAATTTGAAATTAAATTTATTTTTATACTGAAGTCAACGATATTATTATTTGTATTTAGTCGTTTTCATAGAAGATTATGCCAAAAATATGTAAATTAAAAAAAAACAAAAAAATGTGACTTCAAGGAAACATAGGTACTCAAACACATCTATTTTTATGTCATATGTTTTTGTCCATATCAACAAGGCAAAAAGTACCATATAAGATTAGCAACAAAATAATTTAAAGGAAATATAACTTTAATAATGTTTTCAAAAATTTTTTCAATTAGGTAACACCGGGCTACAAAGTATAATTAGCAATAAACGAAGCCAAACAAAATAATAATTACCATTAATGAAGTTCCTCGTAGCTCCGAGCTCCGGAGCTCCAGAGCGAAATTCTGCTTTTTGGAACTCCATAACTCCAGAGCTTCACCCTATCTTTGTTCTAATTTTATGAAAAAATAAAGACTAATGCCATGATTATTTTGTTAATATTCGAAAATTACATACTAAAAACAACTTTAAACATATTTTATGTTTAAATTAGCTTGAAACTTCTTATTTAAGGTAGAACACCACAGTTATGACGATTTTTACTAAAAGTTAGATATCAACTTAGATATTAATTTTTGTCTGACAAAAATATAGTGCTATCAAAAGCTTAGATTATTATGTATCCAACAATAATAGTTTCATCATTTTCCGAATGTTCTATTTCGAGATATAGTTTGATGAATTTAAAGCTCAAAAAATAATTTTTGACCATTTAAAAAATTTGATTAGCTCAGTTTTCCCTGCAATTTTATAGAAAGTTAACGAAAAATAGGGGGCAACTTTTAGATCTGGTTTGGAATAAAACGTAATTCAAAATTTTAAGAAAAGTTAAAAAATCGATGTTTTTAAAAAAAATCAAATAAAAAAATTATGAATTAGTTTTTTTAATCAAATACAATTCAAAGTATTGAATAGACTTGTGTCTAACTATTTCCAAACTTTCATTAAATTCCGAGCGAATCAATTTTTTTAATTTTCATTTAAATTTTTTGATTTGACGCCGATAAACTACATTTCAAAACGTTTGTTTAAAAGTATCTTTTACGAGAGAGATCTCAGATGGACCAGTAGCCGAGTAGTTATCCTGTCGGACTCGGATAATCACACCCGTAGGTTCGAGTCTCTCGCAGGCAATGTTTTTAACGTCAAAAAAATTTTTTTTTTTAATTTTTAACGTTTTAATTAAAAAAGTGTTTTCTATTCAAGATACGCTAAATGAAAAATGAAAAATTGAATATTTTTGGTAATGAATTTTATTATAATATAATGTATTTTTGACATGTATTTTATTGATGTCATTTATTAATTGTGTACGATAACAATTTTTTAAAGAAAAATGAATTTCAAAAATTAAATGAACAGGTCAAATTACGTTAGTAAAAATTAATTAGAAAGATCTGCCGTCAAAATCTAACTATGGTGTTCTACCTTAAGGGACGGAGCTTCTGAACTTCTTCCGTTTTAAATGACCGGAGCTACAGAGCATTATATTGGAGGGTAAGAACATCACCAATGAGCATATGTGTTTTTCAATTTAACTCCTCGAAAACTTGAAGAGTGAAAAAAATATAAGACATATGTATATTTCGTTTTTGATAAAAAAAATTAGACGCAGAATGCAAATCATTTCTGCTATTTACATGCTTCCAGCCCACATGAGGGAAGTTACCGAAACAATTAAACTTTAGGAAAGCCGTCCTTACCGAGACAAGTAAACTTTAGATTACCTATTTAATGGGGAAGGGGAGGGGGGGGGGGCGTGGGGGCCTCCGTAGCTTTAAATCTTACTCTATTTTTTTAAATATAAGAAGTTTCATCAAAAAATAACATTTGCGAAAAAGGAACGTGACTTATAAAAAAATAATTTCAATGGTTGAAAATTGTAACAATTTAAAGTTAGGAATATCGGAAAGATATTACTATGTATCACTTACAAATTTTTTTCACACGGTCACTTATATTCAAAAAATCGGTACAAATTATAAACCAAAATAAGATTTATGATAACAGACCAACATATCGTAGTGAAATGAAATCAAGATTACAGATGAAGGTGTCAGTGTATCGGACGGATGTCACGATGGCAGATTAATAACAAAAATTTCAAAATACT
Organism: Microlaimidae sp. YZB2_3; assembly: GCA_030248175.1. NCBI lineage: Eukaryota > Metazoa > Nematoda > Chromadorea > Desmodorida > Microlaimidae > Microlaimidae sp. YZB2_3. The sequence continues at coordinate 118,052 of JASAMX010033899.1, forward strand.
TATTTTAGTATGGTGTATAACACTAAACACTTACTATTGTGACACAAATTCGTCTTCATAACACAAACCCCTAACGATAGCTTTTAACCGTCCTTGGTCAAAACGACGCTAAAACCGTCCTTGGTCAAAACGACATTAACCCGTCTTGTGTTTGTGATTAAAGACGTTTTTAAAACACCTTTCTGAGTGATGGTTCATTATATTATGCACTTTAGTTAATAGGAAAATAATATTATGTTAAAAATAAGATAATCCTTTAAGACTGCTAATCTTTAAAAGGTCAATATATTTTAGTAATAACTGCATTAAAATAAATAAAATTTAATCTTATAATAGACAATTAAGTGAACATTCTGAAATATGGCAATTTTTTAGCATTAGACACAAAACCGGGTAAATGTCCTGTAAATTACGGGGCGTTTGCTCCGGCCAGCCAAACTTGCTTCCGGGATTCCGATTGTTCAAACAAACTCAAATGCTGTGTGAAAGCTTATTCGAAAGCTTGCGCCTGTCCCGGTTAGTTTTGTATTTAATAATATAATTATATAATTAAATAACCTATTTTTGTATTAACTATGATTGTTTAAAAATTTAAAAGTAATTTTAAAGCCCACACATTATACAGTGTGGAATCAAAAACAAATTAGAGCTTAAAAAATTTAAAAGTAAATTAAAAGCCACACATTATACAGTGCAGAATCAAAAACAAATTAGAGCTTAAAAAATTTAAAAGTAAATTAAAAACCCACACATTATACAGTGCAGAATCAAAAACCAATAGGCTTCCTCAATGAGTTGTGCTAGGTGATCTATTTTTTGAAAATATACTCATGACAGCTGAAAAAAAAAAGATTTTCTGTTAACATTAACTGATTTTTAAACAGTTTTTGGTTTTGAGATCAAAACATGGAATGGACCAATTACGGCAGTCACTGCATTGAAACTTGTCAACCGTCAACACTGGAATACTCTTGCAGAACTCCGGGTTACAGGGTGGGCTGTCAGTGCAGAAGCGGCTATATCCTGTCCAGCGCCAACGGGGAGTGCATCCCCAGAAACAGATGTCCGAACTATCCCGGAAATATTAATTCATTTCGTATGTATGCAGATTATTTTGAAGAAAATCGTCAAACTATTGATTTTTTGGCTATTCAAACTATTGATTGAGTTTTAGAGTGATACGTTTGTACTATTTCTCTCTATTTTTATATTAATTTTGTGTTTTTTGCATACTTATCCGCATGTTTTTAACACGGCTTCCTTTCGTAGATCCGATCTCCTTATTACTAGCGGATAGAATAACTAAGTTAAAGTCGGTCAGGCCTTAATTTTGGCCAACAGTTGTTGCTTTTGCCACGCGTAAAATTGTGAAAGGAACTGCATATGGCTGGATAAATTGCCGTGTAATCTATCTAGTCATATGCAATTCATTTCGTAACTACTACGCGCATAGCAAAAATAACAGCCGGTGGCCGAAATTAAGGCTGGCCAAATTTAAGTCAGTTACCCTACTTACTAAGTTTTGAATATTTTTAGAATCGGTCGATCCTGTGCGAGTTATTAGCGTTTCTCCCGTTTATCAAAGCGGATTTGTCAACTTCGATTTTCGATACGGTGGAAGTTTGAATTCGACATTAACTCTGGTCAACAACGGCTACGGTGGGGTGAGAGTGTACGGGAAATTCCAGAATTTGGCCCAAGGGAATTACAATCTTTATGTTTACAACGTCGCAAACAACCCTCCGGTTCACTATTGCTCCAAAATAGGTAGTTGCATTAAGTTTTATTTATTTTCGTAAAAACATAATTAATAAAATGTAAAATAAATAGATAATGGGCACATGGGTTGAATATTTTAAATTTTTTCTTATTTGAGGCTTTGAGGCTAGCTATTTTGATTTTTTCTTATTTATTGAACTATGTGTTTACAAGAAATCATATGTTCTTCTTACACTACAGCATATAATTGTATTATGTGATAACGATGCATCAAAATAGAAACTTTATTAACTAAATCTGATTTTATACTATTTAAATTAAGCTTGGCAGATTTAACATATTATGAAAAAATTTCATAGTAGTATATCATTATTTTTTTAGAAAATAATACGAGTTACGATTACAAAAAATCTAAAAGTTATCCATTTTTTTGCGCATTTAACTGTATTTTAGGGCAGCTGTACACGCCGGACAATCGAGTTCACACCGTGCCGATTAATGTGGGGTATGCGGGATATGCTTATATTGACATTTACGACAGTTTGACTCTGGCCCAACTACGAGGAAAGATCATGGGGCTGCAAGACAAGTACGGGCAAGTCATTGCCTGCGGAATAATACAAGTTTATTAAAAATCCAGAACACCATTAAACATTTATTTAGACAGTTTATTTTGGTTTTTAGCCATATAGTTTTACTCTTTTGCGTTTTATACGTGAGACGTCAATGTGGTACATGGTAAATAGAAAGTAATGCATTGTAAAGTGTATGACTTCATCTTTCAATATGTATATCGTATGTTTTTCAAGTTTTATTGTAACACAAAAACAAACATTAATTTTAAAATTTTATAACAGAGTTAAAAATATATAAAAAAATTATTAATATGAATAAATATATTTTGATATCGATATATAATATTCAATACTATTTTTTAGCAAGACTACACTCTTAGTTGCTTATAAAATATTGAATGTAAAGTGTTGTATGAAATGTTGCGTCATTTGAATGACGTAAAATGTAGATACAGAAAAGTTCTACGACTTTCTCTTATAATTTGATTGTAAAGTATTTGTTATGTTGTTAAAGCCACAATCCACAATATTTAGTTAAATTATTTTTTACCGTGAGAAAAAAACTTAGTTTGTCAAGTGAGAAAGGCGGACGTGTACATTCCGACGGAAGTATTGATTATTTTAACGTGAGAATTTAGGGCAGAATTTGGCTGAAAATCCACTTAACGGAATATTGTGGATTTTAGTTAAGTAAGCAAGTATTTAAGAAATTATTGCAACATACTAAGAAAGTTGCTGTGCTACGGTTACTCTTGTACCGAATAAACAATAACAAGATAACAAAAAAAAATTTTTGTTTGTTTATTTGTTTGAGATGAGGTAATAGCATTTTGTTTCAGATTTTGGAAAGACCTATCCGCCAATTAGCAACGCAATGCAGAAATCCAGTGAGCATTCGCAAAGTGCTTATATTTTTTAAAATTTTCCAGAGACAATTATAGAAAAAAAAAAGATTTTAAAACATTTGGCTAATTTTGCTAGTTTTAACTATTTTGGCCAATATATAAAAACTTAACAAATTACACAAATAACGAATATTTGAGATCTTTACGTATGTCTAAACCTCTGTCGACTCTTCTAAAGAAGCTTCTCCACTGTCGTTGGTTCCCTTTGCGTCCGCTTTTTGTTGTTGTTGTAACCACATATTGGCGTAAATTCCCTTTTTATATAATAAGTCTTCGTGTCTAAAATAAACATTTATTTTTTTATCTAAAACTATTTTACATTTATTAAAAACTAATTGTTTCTTGTTAGCATCTGACTAAAATCGAACGATGGCTGGGTTGAAAAATCTTTGAGATGTTAACTCAGATTTTTCTATATCAAATACATTAATGATTCGAATTATATATATTTTGTTACTTAATTCTATTAAACATTCTATCGTTTTGATCATATATTGATGATATTAGTTTTGTCAAAAATAATTGAGAACTCCTATTAGCGTCAAAAATGTAAAGAACATTTTTATAAAAAAAAAACAATTTTATTCTATGGTTCTAAAGTTCTCTTGTTTTTGAATAAAGCTTAGAATTTTTATTTTTACAACTATTAAACAATTAATTCAGTCAGTAAAAACTATCGGAACACAGCAGTATTTCATCCAAAATAAGAAAAGCTTTATTTAAATACGAAGCATGTATTTTTGAGTAAAAATTTTAGATTCTTCGTTTGACGATTTTGTTATTTTTTATAATCAGCAATAGTTGTAATTTTGGTTGAATTAATTTTCGTAGTTTTTTTGTGATAATTTTGTAATATACTAAATTTAATCAATTTTGACATTAAATCTGGCAGAATATTGTTATTTTATTAAAAGCGGTATAGCATCGTTTCTATAATAAGATATATTTATATTTATTTTTTCAAGTTTAAAAAATCCTAATAGGGCTGGCTAATCCATAGGAACAACTTTTTTTATTTACCACAACTTTTATATGAAATGAATGAATTTATTTAAGCATTAGAATATCATACCATATTTATATACCACCGAAAACCGGTAAGATTTAGTTTATATAGCAAAGGGTGCACATTTTAAAAGCACGAAAGTCTTACATTCCTCTTTCTACGATCTGGCCATCCTTTATGACCAATATTTCGTCAGAATGAATGATCGTGGAGAGTCGGTGTGCGACAATGACTGTGGTCCGATCGGCGCACACTTTGTTCAAAGAGGCCTGTATGTTCCTTTCCGTCTGAGTATCCAAAGCTGCCGTGGCCTGTTCATATCAAATAAAGAAATGTTTTAAAAAATTAGAAACCCAAGCACGCTGTGTTTTTTGACGGGATACTCGGAAAGCGAAATTTCAGTAAAATATGTTTTACGATTAAAACAGGAAAGTTTTATCCCGAAAACGATAGATTTGTTTCTAAGTATTGCTGATCACCTAGGATTCAAGGCGCTGCACAGTAGCACAAGATTTGCTAAAGCTACTTGAGTTCACAAGATATAACGCATGGTTGTTTGTTGTGCATATTTTTTTTGTAAAAATTTTGGTGTTTAAGAAAATATCGATGTAGTAAATAAAATTGTACGGATTTTCTTTCAAAATAATGTTTTCTTTTATTATTAAAACGCTTTGTTTTTTGTGTTAGAACACGCTCTAAACAATTTTTAGTTAACTTAGCATATTTGATATAAAAGATGACGTACTAAATGAATTTTAGTTAACTTAGCATATTTGATATAAACTATTTAAAAACATGTAAAACGAGGGAATTTGAAGCTGCAAATTGGGATGAAATGAACTCGCATCTAAATTTTTAGACGGTTCCGTCGTACAGTATATACTTCAGATATTCTCTTTTTTAATTCCAGCGAATTTATTTGGAGTATATTTATTATTATAGGGGTACAAACCATAGATGAAGGAGGAGGATAGGGTAGGGTCTCGTCTAGCCCCCCCCCCAGCCTCGAAATTTCGGTCCCTCCATGTCCCTTCCCGTAGTGCCTGCTAATTCATCTATGGTGTAGTATCCTTTAAAAACTAAAAATTAATAGTTTAAAACTGTTTTGTTTCATATATCAGACCTCCCCCGGTTTCCCCTCCCCTCTGATTTAAAACGTTTCCATCCCGACCCGAGTCAAAAAAACCCCAAAAAGGGAGCAGAATGGTCAAAAAGTCGAAGTCGAAGTCGAAAAAGTCAAAAAGTCTAAAGTCGAAAATTTGATATTGTTAAAACCTGTATCTAAGCCTAAATCTGGGACGGTAGTGAGGAATTTAGAATTCAAAATTTGAAATCGCTAAAACTTAACTTCAATAAATTCAACTTGTTGTGATTTTACTCACAAGAAATCTAGCTGGAGTTTTGCCGTTCCAGAAAATTGGAATACACATTCTTTTTTAGTCAGACCAATGAGTTGCAAATAGAGTACCATATAAACTGACCTTAGGAAAGGTTATTAATAAAGTAAATTTTTAACTGTCAAATTTTAGTTTTAAGCAATCCTAACCTTTCAAATTGAATAAAAATTTTAATGTGATATTAAATAAAAAGCTTTGATTCTAGGCACGATAGTTTTCATGTTTTTTAGCTGCTTTAATCGGGGCCGACAAATAAGAGTACTGCACGAAACAGTACCAAAAATCACTACAGTCAAAAAACAGTACGGCACGTAAGAGTCCTGTGTGAATTGCGTTTGCTACACAACGCGACTCTCACACAAAACAGTACTGGCACGAAAGAGTACTGGCTCAAAAGAGTAATGTATTCACGTTTTCAGAGTCAACGTTTGACTTAAAACAGTACTGACACAAAAGAGTACCGAAAAAATAGCTTAATTTTAAAACTTAATTAACAGCTGCTTAACTTAATTACAATAAAAATCAATGAGCAGCGTCTTATGGTAACACACTCTTTTATTATTTATAGGTCATTTAATAAATTTTTTTGAATATTTCTTGTTTATAATTAGGTAGCGAGTGTAAGCTGCACTGTGAGGCTCTTCGGCTGCTTAATTTGAGTAAATATAGCTTTGACCGCGTCTAACAAAGGTACTTTTTAAAACTTATTTTTACATTTTTAAATTTTTTTTACATTTTTACAATTTACTGGTAGCTAAGCCGTGGGTTTTTCCTGTTTGTAAAAACTGAGTTATCTTTAAAAAACGAAATTAAAAAATCGTAGCCAACAAATTACGCTTTATTACCAATGTTCCTTCCTACCATCCGGAGTTTGCTCATGTTTAAATAAACGATTTCAACATTTAACTAGAACTATGTTTTAAGTTATTTTGTCTTTTAAGAATATTTTTATGGTAGTTTCTAAGATTAAGAAAAAAATTAATTTACAAAACAGTCTTGACAAAATATTTTTTGGCATTGCTTTTTAATTTTTCATAAAACTAATTAAAATAGTGTGTAGCTTTGGAGTTCCGAGAGTTTTTTTAAAGCTTCTTAAAGAAGAGCTTAGGTAACATCACTAATTTCCCTATACCAAAGCTTAAGTGTGTTACACTGTGTTGTTTGGTCAAGAACATTTGGTCCTGTGCTCTTTGGTAAAGCTCCGGAAACACATACAGTGATACAGACAAACAGTTTATTTGCTGAACAAGATATAAAATGGTTTGAGCGTTTTTTACGGCATATTTTTTAAACACAATGTTTTTTAGATTGGTGGATAAAAAATTCCACCTAAAAACGAAAGTTTAAAAATTGGAAGCAGATTAGCATAGATCTATTATGCTATGCATAAGTTGTTTTTAAACATGTATTATTAATTTTTGACTTTTAAATTTTCAACTTTATTTTTTTATAAGTCACTTATCAAAAAAAACAAATAAAAAACAAAACAATTTATCAAATAAAAACCTTATTTAAACATTTCTAATTATAAACAAACGCCAGTTTTTGGTGCTCCGGAACGGCGATTCTCGGAGCCCTGAAGCACCTTAACATGGAACCCCACTTTATTTTCAAAATAATTTAGCATTTAATTAAAGAGAAGTATACCATTTTTTTGCGGATTTAAAGTTTCCAAACAATGATAAAAACAAATAAAATGTTAAAAGTGGCTAAAATAACATAAACATTTTAAAATTAAATTGGAGAATGAAAATAAGCATAAATCATTTAAGAAGCACAGCTTTGGAGTTTTTTGTTTGAATGATCGTATCTTCGGAGCATAATAACCCTTTGGGATTTTTTCGTTCAAAAACCGCTGCAAATCCGCAGAAGGAATTCCGCGCCACCGCTGCTCAGTCTTAAACTTCGCGACGTGAAGGAGATCGCCGCCGAGTTTAACACAGAGCAGGACTGGTGCGGAATTCCGCTGCAGATTTGCAGCGGAATGAATCCCAAAGGGTTATTAGCGCAAGAACATAACTAACAAACTGCTTTAGTTTCGTTAAAAAACAAAAACTCATACGGATTATTATTTCCACCGATTAATTTTTTTTAGCCTAAGTTAAAATGTGTTTTATTAGCATTCAAGAACACACGATTAAAATTAAAAAAATTGTTTTTTAATCAGGATAAGTTCGAAGTAACCATGTTATACTACACGATAATTTGTATACACCGTTAGGGTTTACTTCGGATTGCCTAACCACAAAGGAAAAAATAAATAGAACAAAAATACTTACCACATTTACCACGGTTGAAAAAGTATACTTTAATATGCGCATATTGATTTCTTAAATATGCAAACTTCCATTTGGATCAGTCAAATCTGATATTTCCTGCACGCAAGTCCTCAGTACTCTTTTCTGTCGGTACTCTTTTGTGCTGTACTCTTTTGTTCCAGTACTGTTTCGTGTGTACTCTTTTGCGAAACCCGGGACTATTTTGTGGTATTGTTTCGTGCCGTACTCTTATGATAGGGAGTCGTTTTAATCACTTTTACCACTAAGAAGTTTGGACTTTAAAAAATTGTGTTCGTTATTTTATTTGACACGGTACAGGAGAGAAAAAAATTCGTAAAGAAGTAATTTTAAATATATTAAAGGTCAAACATGATATATTTATTAAATTTTTATGTTTAGACCCAGACCTAAAGGCGTTTAAAGATCAAAAAAGTTAGGGTAACTAAATCGTTTTAAAAAAAATTTGACTGGATTTCAAGTTTAATAAGCTCCAAATAAGTTTTAAAAATATGCTAATTTTGCTTAAATTAAATTTAAATATCCAATTCTAGTAAAATTAAATTCAAAGATCAGTAAAAATATACTTCATCCAAAAGAACAATCGCCGGAGCTTTCAGTATTGTTCTTGCAATTGCTACTCTTTGTTTTTCTCCACCACTCAGTTTAAGACCTCTAAAAATATTTCATAACAAAAAATGTAAAAATTAAAATAACGGTTTTTTGGTTATTTCCTTACACTTGGATTGAAATGGGTTTTTAAACAAATAAACATCGGTTAGACGTCTTTTTTAGTTTTCAGTGTTTTACTAACATTCCTAAACGAATTGATGCGTCTTTGTCATGGCAAAAATATTCTTAAACATTTAGAAAAAATCTGAAATACACATGTGTATTTTTTATCTGCTTTTGCCATGCGAAATGTGTAGGTGTGAAACACAAAAGCATAAAAAGCGGAATTTAAACGGAACGTACCTCTCACCAACATTGGATTCATATTGATCAGGAAAGGTGAGGATTTTTTCATGAATATCTGCAGCTTCTGCGGCTGATTCTACTTCAAAATCCGATGCGTTCTGTCTGCCATATCTTATATTATACCTTAAACATAAATTTTTATTTGCTTTTTTATAATAAAATAAGAAAAAAAAACATTGATCAATTAAAGCTAATCTATCACGGTTTTTAATTATCACTAACAATTTACCTAATAGTATCATTAAACAGAACAGTATCTTGTGGAACCACTCCAATTAGCTTTCTCAAAGAGTTTTGGCTAACCTAAATCTTCAACAGTACATAATTTATAATAATGAATTACAAAAATAACAAAAATAAGAAGTATTAATTATATTATTATGTGCGAAAAAGCAACTCAAAAGCAAAGAAGCTAAAATCTAAAAACACCTTTATAGACAAATCACTTGTGGGCTGGTTTATTTTCTGAGAGAAGCAAAATGAGGAGAAGGTAATTTTGGAACTTTTGAGTTAAAGGTGCGGTGCGAAGTCAAACTTTTTGTCTTCGATTTTGATTTGTGAAAACCTCACCCCTGCCCCCAATAGCCCAAAAAATTTTTTTCAACAAAATATCTCCAGTGGTTCAGGAGTAATGACCCCCCAAAAATGGCGTTTTTTGACAATTCTGTACGTGAAAGATTGCTCAATGGGTATAATGATTTTTGTTACAAATTATGCACTCAAACAAGCGGCTACTTTCTACTTTAATTTGATACCTTGATTGTTAAGATTGGTGCAGTATTTGTCAAGATATTGCGTTTCTTGTACGAGAAACCCTTGACTCTTTCGCTAAAAACAGGAAGTGAAAGAAAGCAAGGTTGGCAAACTTCATAAAATCACTGCGGTCGTTTGGTGTTTTTAACGAAAAAATCGCCGGTTTTTTGTACGGGAAACGCAATATTTCGACAAATACTGCACCAATTTTAACGATCAAGATAACAAATCAGAATAGAAAGTAGCCGCTTTTTTTGAATGCATAATTTGTAACGTAAATCGTAATACCCATTGAGCAATCTGTCACGTACAGAATTGTCGAAAAATGTCATTTTTGGGGGTCATAACTCCTGACTCACTGCAGATATTTTTTCGAAAAACATTTTTGTGGGCTATTGGGGGCAGGGTAAGATTTTCACAAAAAATTATCAAAATAAAAGACAAAAAGTTTGACTTCGCACCACACCTTTAAGGGAGCCTTAATGTAAGAATTTATAACAAAGGTTACTATGTACAGCCGTATGTTTGAAACCTAGGTTTAGGTCAAACTTTGTCTTTAATTAATGCTTCAAAATTTTTTATAGCTCAAATTAATTTTTATTACACATTTCATATTTCTATTTTGATGGCTTTAAATATACAAATATTTTTGTACTATCAACCACTATCATCAGCTTTTTATCTTAAATTATGTTGCTTGGTGTCTCAGCTTTGTAAACACGGTTTTAGCTGTTAGTGGGTAGTTTATACTATTTTTTAAATATCATGGAATTTAAAGGCGCAACAAACCATACCCATGTGAATATGCATCATGAAGCCAAAAAGGCATGAATGATATAAAGCAAAATATTATGCGCTAAACATGAAATAAACACATATAGGGTGTTGCTGAAGTTGATTACTTTTCATTTCTATTTCTTAGCCGCTGTGTTAAAAGTTAGACGGCTTGTTGATGGAAAAATAGAAACGATTCAAAACGAGGAAAGGAAACATGTGGAAAAAAGGGTAAAAAATCATTTGAAAGAAAATTATGTATTAAAACTTTTTCTGCCAACTGACACTGAGACAAAACTAAGAAACTAGAGAATAAACACCAGGAAATAATTACAGTATTTTT
>JASAMX010033900.1:0-17441 GCA_030248175.1 Microlaimidae sp. YZB2_3
GTGCTAACATGGCTTTTAGACAAACAGCTCTACTGTAACTCAGTTGCTCAAAAAGTTTGTTTGGACCATTTCGCTTAAAAATACGAAACATGTTGATGTAGTTTACTTGGGTTTTGCGAAGGCTTTTGACACAGTCAGTTTCACACTAGCAGCTCTTATATAAATTAGAAAAATATGGGGTGTCTGGAAAATTTCTTAAATGGATTGAGTGTTTCTTAGTTGGTAGAGACCTTAAGGTGTTGTTAAACAATTAAAAATCAACTTCCCATTGTGTTAAAAGCTCAGTTCCTCAAGGTTCGATTTTAGGACCGTTTTTGTTTCTAATTTACATAAATGACATAGTAGAATACGTAAAACACTCTAACATTAAGCTCTTCGCGGATGATGCGAAGGTTTATATAGATTATTCTCCAGGTAATGAGGAAGAAAAAAAAGCTTTCTCCAAGACGACTTAAACAAAATTTGGAATTGGGCAAAACACTGGCAATTACAGTTGGCTGAAAATAAGTGTAAAGTTTAACACATTGGATTTAAAAAAATTAAAATATCGATTTGACTATAAGTTAGATAATAAAATTCTTTCAAAAAATAATTTAATTAAAGATTTAGGTGTTTATATTTCTGAAAACTTAATTTTTTTTCAGCATAGTATGTGAAAGCATCACAAAAAAGCCTCAAAAATCGCTTCTTTAATATTTAGAGTATTTAGATCCAACTAAATTCAAAATTTTTTAAGAGCGTACAAATCATTTGTAAGATTGATTTTTGAGTATAATAGTGTTGTTTGGAATCTTTACTTGAATAAAAATGTTGAACTAGTCGAGCGTGTTCAATGCAATTTTACACAAAGGTTATACAAGTGCTGCAACTTAAACTATGTTTCATATCAAGAACAATTAAAGTTTTTAAAATTTCAGAAGCTAAGTGATGAAAGAACTATTAATGATCTTTCAGAATGTTAGAAAATTTTTTATTTAAATACAAATATTAACCCAAATGTCTTTTTTTATTTAAATCAAAACTCTACCAGAGGTTATTCCCTAAAGCTTAAAGTTCAGATATCTCGAATTAACTGTCAAAAATTCTTTTTTTTGTAATAGAGTTGTTTCACAATGGTATTCCCTTTGTAGCATGGGGCCCCGCTGGACCCCTTGTCCATTATTTCAGGTTAGTTTGTGGGTTCCAGGGGGTGTTCCCGGTGGTAAGTAATTAGTTAATTATTGCGTTTTGGTAAAAATAAGTAAAGTTTCAAAATATTATTGGTAAAAATGGTCAAATTAAGTAAAATTTGTACAAAAATATTAAATTCAGTAAAGCATGGGTTGGGCGCGGTCTATGTTCAGGGTAGTCTATGCTCACTCCACACTTTAATTTCCACATGGAGGTTGAATTGCGGAGTTTATTGGGTTTTTGGTGGGGTGTTTAAACGGTAGTCATGCAGCGTGTTAGACGTTCATTGGCTAATTTTAACCAGCCAATCACCTCCAGTGGAGAACATGCGCTAATTATGTGAGTAAAATAATTTCTCTCACGCCATTGGTTTAATCAAAAATTGGTTCAATAGCTGCGGCCATGTCAACAAGGGTTAAAAATGCTAGCACTAGTAAAAAGCCGTATAATTAGAAAGTAAAAAGTAGCACGGTTGCTTCATAATTTTCAGCGCAGATTTTATAAAAGGAAATTAAATTTAGCTTTTTACACGGTGGTTAGTCAGCGATCAAAGTGTTTAAAAACGATAAAACTCATTGCTTTTCCACCACTGCTAGCCATTAGCTTCGGCAATGGAAAGTTGCATTGATCGCATTTTAGTTGGTTTGTTTGTGAACCAACACAGCCTTGTCTACCAAAGAATGGAGCTCATCTTCTCTACTGGGGGAGTTTGGCTTATAACTATGCATGCTTGGCGAAATTCCACCCTGGTCTGTTATTACTCGCAACCCTTCCCTGTGCTCTGACAAAACTCCCAGATAACTCGCCACACTTCGCCTCCGGAGGCACCTCTGTGGTGAACCCACATGGTGAGCTCTGACGGCCAAGCGCTGAATTTATTTAAGTCTTGTGGAAATCTTTATTTTGAAACTGAAATTCATTTTTGAATAGTCTAAAATTGAAAAGTTGTTTAATTTTTGAACAAAATCGTTATATTTCAAAAGAAATCAAATCTGAAAATCTCATGGGCGTTTTTTTTATTTAAAATTCTTTGTTTTAACGTGGTATCGTGTACTTTGCTAAAATGTGTATAAATGTATATGTGTTCTTTTTCTAATAGTTTAACTAGTGTTTTTTTAATGTTAACGGTAGTCATGCTGTGTTTTTTGGTGCTTTAATATAAATTTGGGTATATGTTGTTTGTTTGTTAATGTGTTATGCTGTTGTAAGTTTTTTAAATGAACGGGTGACATTTGGTTCCAAGTAAACCTTTCTTTCCAGTAATTTTCCACCGTCTTCATTCCAAAATCTTGCAAATCTTTTTATTTGCCGTTTTCCAACAACCAAACCTCAAAAATTTCAAAAGCTTACAAAGTTTATTTACAAAAAAAATGCTTATTAAACGTGTTTCTGTTGTTTTAAAACGTTAATAGTGAAAGTTTAAATAAAATGCAAGTTGTCATAAATAAAATTTTTGTTTTTAAAGGGCGTCTTGTCATTAAATTTTTGGCCGTCAGAGGGGTAATATTACCCCTGAAATTCTTCCGGTAGTATGGCTATTCGGTGTATTTGTTGTTGCAACACAAAGGTAAGTTAATCTTTTATTTTTAAAACAAGGTTATAATAACGCAAAATTCATGTACAAACATAACTTAATACAACACCGTCGTTTTAAGAATGGTGTTGTATTAAGTTACTTCCTAATTTCTCAAATCCACAAAAATATATTTGTTAATTTGTCCAAACAAACTAAAAATGCGCAATTTCAGCTCTCTCTTGCTAGCCGCCCTTCCGGCCGCTGTTTCCTGTCCAAAATTTGCCTAAACCCCACCTATATCAGTAAAATTTCTGGAACCTGTCCACAAAAATTATCAACCACCTAGCTGAGCAATACCTGGCACCATTTCTCAGTGGTGATTATATAAAAATTAAATATTAAAATAAAACAAATTAAACTAACCATCCTATATGTAACTGGCAGTTCCAGCTCAAGCTGTTTGTCGTTACACCTTGCAGATACTCAAATAACCGCTCCTTCATTAAAGAATTTTTAAAATAGTATTAAGAATGGTCCTTTTTAGAGCTTATTTATCATAAGCCTGAGGACCATTTTCAGTAAACCATGAGTCCATAATCTGGCAAACGTGATTGGTTCGCCTTGGTAATACAATGCATTGTGTATTCTTTCATAAATACTTTTTTTTGAGTATTTATCATTACAATATCTAAAAACATTTTTACTTTTAAAAAGCAAAAAAAACATTTTAGGGTACTTTTTTCGTTTTTTCTTTACGGCTAAAATGGCTGCATAAGGGATAAAAATTAACAAAGGGGCAGCGCGGTCTGGATATTTTGGATGGATAACTGGCAATTTTTCAAAACCCAAAAAATCTCAATTTTTTAATTTTTGAAAAATTCAAACAATTTTACATATATAAACACTAAATTTAACCACAAAACAATTTAACATAGGTTTTATTGTCATTTAAAAAATCTTTTTTTTTTTTCAAAAAATTCTCAAAAAAGTCAAAAGCACTAACTTCAAAGGGGTACTAGAAACACACTTGTTGATCAAACTGAGCTAAAAACGGTCTCATTGTGGCTCACAACATCTGAAATATTACATATATCATTTTGAGCGAAATCGAAGACTATCAATCTGACAGTTTGGAATGGCGATTTTCAATTCATACAGAAAGCGGGTCTTAAACAATGGTACAAGTCTCATATGTGTACTAATTATTGACTTGACCGATTCATAAGTAAAATACGCATATAAAAATTTTTATATTCTAATTTTATATTTCCTACTATTTTAGTTTAAGGGTAAAATGGATTTATATCCATTATCATTTGTTAAAGGAGCACTGTTATAAACAGAAAAAGTTTTTTAGTACTGAACGGATCCGGCTGAAATTTGGAAATTCTATAGCTTAGGTCCTAAAAAACTTATATTTCAAATTTGAAGCATATCGGTTTGATATTAAAGGAGTTACCCGGTTAGGGCAATATAGCACAAAATGCACAGCACACCAGTACCAAACACCAAAAATCACGCACTTTAACACAGTAACGGACGGAAAATCCGGTAAAACCACGAGGTGTACTTTATGTAATACCAATTACCGTAACATAATGCAGAAATAGTGTATGACAAAATCGAAAATCATGCGGTAAAGTTTATATTGACTTATAAGTGATAATTTATAAGTGATAATGATAGTGTGACGTTATGAGCGTCTAAGCGTGAGCGGTCAAAATAAAGCCAATAAACTTTTATTCGTTTAAAATTTATAAAATAAATTCTAAATAAATTAAAAAATTCTTGGGTATACATAGACCGCTTTCGCTCACGCTAGTCAGTTTTGGACCTGGTCCACTTAATAAACGGTTGCTTCTCCACGGACTTGGAAAAACAAAGCAGGGATAGGGCCAGCCTTGAAAAGTAGCCCTCAGACGAAAAACCTAAGTAAAAACTTAGGTTAATTGCACAAACAGCGGATAAACTAAAAAGGTTCCGGATTGAGCCTTGAGCAAGCTAAACACTCTCCTTTCCACACCGCGTAAAAACTCTAGTCCCAGGCTTGTGTCGAATACTAATTTGTCACATAAATTTTGGAGCCAAGGACGGAGCCGAGAAACAAAATAAAGTGGGATTAGGTTTTTACAAAAGTGAAAAAAAGGGTAAGAAATGGAACGAGAAGCAGCAAAAAACTCGTCCGTTTTTAGAACCGGAAAAACACCCCAGACCTTAAACATGGATGAAATCCAATTAAAAACACAAATTGGGTATCTTCTAAAAAGAGGTTTAGTCAGAAACCCCCATAAACTATGGA
This sequence comes from Microlaimidae sp. YZB2_3, assembly GCA_030248175.1. Taxonomy (NCBI): domain Eukaryota; kingdom Metazoa; phylum Nematoda; class Chromadorea; order Desmodorida; family Microlaimidae; species Microlaimidae sp. YZB2_3. The sequence goes on from JASAMX010033900.1 coordinate 4,986, forward strand.
AACATTTTTTTTGAGAAAAACATTTTTTTTTTTTTGAAAAAACAATTCTCGTTTTTTGACAAGTACGCCTCAAAAAGAAACAGATTTTATGAAACCTCCGCGAAGGTTTCACATGCAGATTCTTGTCGAAATTTTCAATAAATAACGCTTGAAAGGGGTAAACCTAAGGGTTTTAAAGCCCGAACAAACACAGTGGCTTGTCAGCAAAACAAAAACGAGTAATTGCTAGATCTCGTTCTAAGTAAAAATAATTGTGGTTGTATGTGCAGTGAAACCGTTTATCGGTTTATCATAATTTTAATTATCATAATTTAATTATTGTAATTTGGAAAATAAAAACGTGAATTTGGTATTTGGCCATTCCCCTCAGTTTTGTTAAGTATTTATAACAAGTCACTGAGATGACAACCATTTTATATATAGTAATGTTTGTGTAAATGTATATCTAAAAATAAAGGTGTTAACCAATAAACATAAGCACAACAACTTACCCACCAAATAAACTTTTTTTAAAAAATTAAAAAACAAACCTTTTACTCTACATGCTACTATGTAGTATTATTATACATATTTTGTGGGTGTTATGTTACAATGTCTGCATTATTTGTGGTTGCCACATCTTCTATGCTGGTACACAGAGAGGAAAGACAGATCACGGTAAACTGTGTCATGTGAGACGTAGTAAAAAATGGAAAATAGATAAAAAAAAGTTTCTCACGATCTGGATTCTGTAAGCACTACAACCCAGTTAATAAGCCAAGGAGGATGTAAGTTTGATAAAAACTTGGCACTAAAAATTAACGAAACAACTTTTAAAACGCAAAAGCAAAGCGATGAGTTAAATTAAAAAAAAACTTACCAATAAACAGTTAGTTACTCCAAAAAGTTGTAAACAGAAAGACAAAAATAAAACGGAACTGGAAAAACTGGCGTTTCAAAACACATTTTCAAAAGCAATGCACACATTTTACCAACTAAAGATGAATTCTATCAGGGTGAAAATGACTAGGTGGTAAAGTAACCACTCGTTCTTTTAGAATATCACGTGGAGAGAAACACTTGACGCAACTTAATAATAATTGGTTACATCATCTCTGAAAACTTTTTGTTATTATTTTTATTTTCAAGCGTTCATTCTTTATTTCTTACTGACGGCGAGCGGTTACGTCCTGAATTTCAGCCTGAAGGATTTTAACTTTAGTTTTATTCATGATTGCATATTACAAACTTTTTGAAGTTTTTGTTCTGAAAATGGTCAAACATTATAAGCGACGACCGCAAAATTATTGCAAAAATATTAAAACGAGTAGGCGAAGCAAATTGGCAAAAATAAGCCACAAAGACGGCTTTAAAAACCAAAACGCTACCATTGAAAGGAAATGTCAATTCTTGAGAAGTGTAAAACAGCGTGAATTCCCGAAGCCCAAAAACAGTAAAAATTATTTTTGTGCAGAAAATCGTGTAAATTTCACAAAGAAATGGTATTGGAAAGAAAACATAAAAAATAATCATATAGACCAAAGTTATAAAATAAACACTGTTTTAATGCAGATCATTTCAAGACCCGGAAAACTCAATCAGAGGCTTATTTTGGGAAAACAATTTGAATGATCAATGCGCAAGTCAAATGAACAATTCAGTCAACATCTTTGAAATAAGAACAAGTTCGAGTCACGTTGAAAAACCTCCAGTGATTTTGGATAAGATTTGATTATTTTTATGTACGGTAATTTTATTAAATACTAATTTTATGTGTATTACTTGTTTTTTGTAACCCCACTTGTTTCAGTCAGTCGACGACTGATCTTGGTGGGGGAGATGTGACGTTATGAGCGTCTGAGCGCGAGCGGTCAAGATAAAAACAAACTTTTAGTCGTTTAAAATTTATAAAATAAATTCTAAGTAAATTACAAAATTCTTGGGTATAAATAGTCCGCTTTCGCTCACGCTAGTCAGTTTCGGACTTGGTTCACTTAATAAATGGTTGCTTCTCCACGGACTTGGAAAAACACAGCAGGGATAGAGCCAGCCTTGAAGAGGAGCCCTCAGACTAAAAATCTAAGTAAAAACTTAGGTTAATTGCACAAACAGTGCATAAACTAAAAAGGCTCAGTTCCAAATTGAACCTTGAGCAGACTAAACACTTTCCTTTCCACATCGCCTACAAATCCTAGCCCCGGCGTGTGCAAATATTAGTTTGTCACAATAGTGATTTTGATAGTGATAATGAGTGCTAAGTGATAAGTAATAATGATAGGTGATAATGATAGTGCTTATGATAAGTGATACTGGGACATAAGTGATACTAGGACATAAGTGATAATTTATAAGTGATAATGATAGTGATAATGATAAGTGATAATGAGTGCTAAGTGATAAGTAATAATGATAGGTGATAATGATAGTGCTTATGATAAGTGATAAGTGAAGTTATAATGAGTGATAATTGATAATGATAGTGATAAGTGATAATGATAGTGATAATCATAAGTGATAATGACATAAGTTATAAGTGATAGTGATAGTGAAACTGACAAATGATAAGTGATATTGATTATCATTATTATTTTATCACTATCATTATCACTTATCACTATTATTATTATCACTATTATTATCACTCATCACTATTATTATTATCACTATCATTATCACTTATTACTATCATTTATCACTTATCTCATTATCATCTATCATCACTTATCACTTATCGTTATCACTTATCACTCATGATCACTTATGATGATCACTATCATTATCACTTATTACTATCATTATCAATTATCACTCATTATAACTTATGATTATCACTTTGATAAACAAACAAACATCACTTATCATAAGCACTTTCACTATCACCTATCATTATTACTTATCATTTAGTACTCATTATTAATTATCATTATCACTATCATTATCACTTATAAATTATCACTTATGTCCTAGTAATACTCAATAAGAACTTTACAACACGATTTTCGTTTTTGTCATGCACTATTCCTGCATTATATTACGGTAATCGGTATTACATAAAGTACACCTCGTGGTTTAACCGGATTTTCCCTCTGTGTCTGTGTTAAAGTGTGTGGTTTTTTGGTGTTTGGTATTGGTGTGTTGTGCATTTTGTGCTATAATGCCCTAACCGGATAACTGTTTTAATATTGAACCGATATGCTTCAAATTTAGAATATAAGTTCCTTGGTCCTAAGTTACAACATTTCAAAATTTCAGCTGGATTCGTTCAGTATTAAAAAACTTATTTATTTGCGACATTGCTCCTTGAAGATGAATCTAAAATATTCAGCAAATATTTTTCTGAGTCTTCAAATGATACAATTGAGTTATTTGTAACCAAGGGTGAAATAAAACTTCAGATATTTTTGTTAACAAATTTATAAAAACTTTCCATGTCCCTCTTTTTATGAGAATTCTACTAGTTTTTTCGTTTATAAAAATGGCTAAAATTATGCTGATCTATAAAAAACACATTCCTGTTTCAATTTTTCTTTTGTTTTTTTTTGAATACAAAAATAAACCACATTCACCGCTAGTACGATGTTGAGTATTCATGTCTAGTATTAAAAAAATATTTTTGTTATTTTTTTGGGGGGAAGTGGTAAATATTTGGAGGTTAAAATCAAAAAATCTAATGATATAAATTTACTCTTTAGAGTCCAAAATATGTAATAAGAGACTGACAGACACACGCACACATACACACACACACACGCACACGCAATGCACACGCACATGCACATGCACATGCACACGCGCACACACACACACACACACACACACACACACACACACACACACACACACACACACACACACTAACACACACACACACACACACACACACACACACACACACACAGACGCACGCACGCACGCACGCAGCACGCACGCACGCACGCACGCACACGCACACACGCAAACATGCACACACACACACACACATACACACACACACACACACACACACACACACACACACACACACACACACACACACACACACACACACACACACACACACACACACACATATATATATATATATATGTATATATATATATATATATACATGAAATCAAACAAACATACGTACGCGTGCACGCACACATGCACAAACATATACGCTTACGTACATATACAGGCGCAAACACACATATACGCTAGCACACTCACACACATGCACGCGCGCAGACACATACACACACGCGCGCAAAAACACACTCACACAAAACGCACAACCACTCGTATGCACATGCACACACATAAACTTTTGACAGAATGTTCTTCTACGATAAAAAAAATTACTAAGAAGGGAACATTTCAATTTTTAGCGCCCTTCAATAACGTGTTTTGAAGGGTTTCATATGCCCTTTTTAATGATATTGGATTACGTTATTCCAAAACAAAATAGTTTTTTAAAAATTTACTTCTTAATCCGTAGAAAAATTTTTACATTATTTTTATAAGTTGCGTTTATAGTAAAGTTAATAAGACAGACGCAGGGACCGTGTAACTGAATCAATGTTTCATTTTCTATAAAATCAGAGCAGTTCATGCTATTTCCAGCAGCGATGCTTTAATCCAAGGACAGCTGTCTGTGTACTTAGGTGACATTTTCTTTTGAATTTTTGCTGCAACAAATTTTGTTAAAACATCAGATCAAAATAGTAATTAATAAAATATATTTATTCGTCAAATTCTTATTTAAATGCGTATTTTCATTAAGCTGTTGAATGGAGAAAAAAATTGCCAAGTTAAAAGGTATAATTTTAATGCTTGATGACATCAATATTTTTATTAATATAATAGACAAAAGTAATTGTCTTACGAAAACTAAATATTATATATTGCTTAAATTTTTAATTATACCAAAAATGTATAATATACCGAAAAATGTGCAACTTCTATATAAAAAAGCACGAAAAGTAGGCCATTATACTGAGCCTCTTCATTTAAATGGCACCCTCCATTATAATGGCATAGTAGTCATTTTAATTCGGCGAATTAAAATGGAGTGGAAGCCATTATATTAGCCATTTATTGATTTAATTTCACTTCATATACTCACAAATGTAATGCTGTCCGGGCCGAATGAGTTTTGCCGTGTCGGACAGTATTAAACCAACAGGAGAAAAGTCGTGCGGCCCCGACAGTATTACATTTGTGAGTGTAGGTATATGAAGTAAAATTAAATCAATAAATGACTATTATAATGGCTTCCCCTCCATTTTAATACGCCAAATTAAAATTACTACTATGCCATTATAATGGAGGGTGTCATTTTAATGGAGAGGCTCATTATAATGGCTTACTTTTCCTTACTTTTTCATATAGGAGTAGTACATTTTTTGGTAATTAATTTTTGATTATACTATAGTCTATACAAAAATGACGCGGACTGGCGACGAAACTCGAACTTTGAAATGTTATATATCCATAACGGAGGTTAGAATATGTGCGGGACATATATGGGAGCATAGCTTAGACTCTTGGCTTTTGACTCTTTTGAAAAGGTTAGGAAAAAATGTTTTTCGATGACGTCATCACCACAGCCGATGCGGTGAAAAAAATCTGGTCCCAAAAAAAAACAAAACTTTTTTATTAGTACGAGATAAGAAACGCCGCTTGGTATGCTGTTAAAACATACTTTTCTGAGTTTTTTCTGAAAGTTTGAGCGAAATCAGCTCGCTCAATTTTTTTATAATGCGTTGAAGGCGCGCGCTTTTCGCGATTTTTCGCGAATTTTTGCCACGCTAATACACTGTCCGAATTATCTGTTTTGCTTCCTGCTGGAAGTGTGTGCGATATTGATCATATGGTTATATATTAAATGTCCACCAATTTTTATTCCTTACTTTTGACCTAAAATTTTTTTTGGGGGTTGACCCCCCCCCCGGGGTCTAGGGGGGCCAAACACGAATGCCGAAAATTTTTTCCAATTTTTTTTTCAAAACCATCAAAAATGTAAAATTTATCACATATGGCAATTTTGATATATCGTTTTTGGAAAAAAAACCTAATATTAAGCTTACAATAAGCTGTCAAAAATGACGAATTTAAAATTTGGAAGCATTCCAAGCCCTATGCTGGCAGCAGCAAACTTTTAAATTAAAAAATTTCCAAAAAATAAGCCTTAAAAGTTTATTTTTATCGATTTTCCAGGTTATTTTGTTAAAAAAACATATTTTTAAAGATAAAATCCTACTACAAAATTGTCAAATATCGCAGCTAAAAATGCTCTTTTTTAAGCTGTTTTCTTACTTGCAAAAATGTTTCCCCGTTTGTCAACACAAAAACAATTTTTTAATAACTATGTCTCTCAACTTTTGCCAATATCCCAATGTAATTATTAATTAGTTTATTATTCTTGTAAAACTTTTTAATTGAAAGGTTCGCTGCTGCCAGCATATGGGCTTGAAACCCTTCCAAATTTCAAATTCGTCATTTTTGACAGCTTATTGTAGGCTTAATATTAGGTTTTTTTACACAAACAATATATCAAAATTGCCATATGTGATAAATTTTACATTTTTGATGGTTTTGAAAAAAAATTTTGGAAAAAATTTTCAGCATTCGTGTTTGGCCCCCCTAGACCCCGGGGGGTCAACCCCAAAAAAAATTTTTAGGCCAAAAGTAAGAAATAAAAATTAGCGGAAATTTAATATATAACAATTTAATCAATATCATACACACTTCCAGCAAGAAGCAAAACAAAATAAATAATTCGGACAGTGTATTAGCGTGGCAAAAATTCACAAAAAATCGCGAAAACCGCAGGCATTCAACGCATTATAAAAAAATTTTGAGTGAGCCGATTTCGCTCAAACATTCAGAAAAACTCAGAAAAGTATGTTTTAACAGCATACCAAGCGGCGTTTCTTATCTCGAACTTAAAAAAGTTTTATTTTTTTGGGGACAAGGTTTTTTTCACCACATCGGCTGTAGTGATGACGTCATCAAGAAACATTTTTTCCTAACCTTTTCAAAAGATAGCCAAAAGTCTAAGCTATGCTCCCATATATGTCCCGCACATATTCTAACCTCCGTTAGGGATATATAACATTTCAAAGTTCGAGTTTTGTCGCCAGTCCGCATCATTTTTGTATAGAGTATAGTATAATCAAAAATTAATTACCAAAAAATGTACTACTCCTATATGAAAAAGTAAGGAAAAGTAAGCCATTATAATGAGCCTCTCCATTAAAATGACACCCTCCTTTATAATGGCATAGTAGTAATTTTAATTTGGCATATTAAAATGGAGAGGAAGCCATTATAATAGTCATTTATTGATTTAATTTTACTTCATATACCTACACTCACAAATGTAATACTGTCGGGGCCGCACGACTTTTCTCCTGTTGGTTTAATACTGTCCGACACGGCAAAACTCATTCGGCCCGGACAGTATTACATTTGTGAGTATATGAAGTGAAATTAAATCAATAAATGGCTATTATAATGGCTTCTTCTCCATTTTAATTCGCCGAATTAAAATGACTACTATGCCATTATAATGGAGGGTGCCATTTAAATGGAGAGGCTCATTATAATGGCCTACTTTTCCGTACTTTTTTATATAGAAGTTGCACATTTTTCGGTATATTATACATTTTTGGTATAATTAAAAACAAGACAGTATAATATTTAGTTTTCTAAGACAATTACTTTTGTCTATTATATTAATAAAAATATTGATGTCATCAAACATTAAAATTATACCTTTTAACTTGGCAATTTTTTTCTCCATTTAACAGCTTAATGAAAATACGCATTTAAATAAGAATTTGACGAATAAATATATTTTATTAATTACTATTTTGATCTGATGTTTTAACAAAATTTGTTGCAGCAAAAATTCAAAGAAAATGTCACTGAGTACACAGACAGCTGTCCTTGGATTAAAGCATCAGCTGCTGGAAATAGCATGAACTGCTCAGATTTTATAGAAAATGAAACATTAATTCAGTTACACGGTCCCTGCGTCTGTCTTATTAACTTTACTATAAACGCAACTTATAAAAATAATGTAAAATTTTTCTACGGATTAAGAAGTAAATTTTTAAAAACTATTTTGTTTTGGAATAACGTAATCCAATATCATTAAAAAGGGCATATGAAACCCTTCAAAAACACGTTATTGAAGGGCGCTAAAAATTGAAATGTTCCCTTCTTAGTAATTTTTTTTCATCGTAGAAGAACATTCTGTCAAAAGTTTATGTGTGTGCATGTGCATACGAGTGGTTGTGCGTTTTGTGTGAGTGTGTTTTTGCGCGCGTGTGTGTATGTGTCTGCGCGCGTGCATGTGTGTGAGTGTGCTAGCGTATATGTGTGTTTGCGCCTGTATATGTACGTAAGCGTATATGTTTGTGAATGTGTGCGTGGACGCGTACGTATGTTTGTTTGATTTCATGTGTATATATATGTGTGTGTGTGTGTGTGTGTGCGTGTGTGCGTGTGTGTGTGTGTGCGTGTGTGTGTGTGTGTGTGTGTGTGTGTGTGTGTGTGTGTTTGTGTGTGTGTGTGTGTGCATGTTTGCGTGTGTGCGTGTGCGTGCGTGCGTGCGTGCGTGCTGCGTGCGTGCGTTCGTGCGTGCGTGCGTGCGTTTGTGCGTGCGTGCGTGCGTGTGTGTGTGTGTGTGTGTGTGTGTGTGTGTGTGTGTGTGTGTGTGTGTGTGTGTGTGTGTGTGTGTGTGTGTGTGTGTGTGTGTGTGTGTGTGTGTGTGTGTGTGTGTGTGTGTGTGTGTGTGTGTGTGTGTGTGTGTGTGTGTGTGTGTGTGTGTGTGTGTGTGTGTGTGTGTGTGTGTTCATGTACATATGTGGCTGCGTGCTTGTGTGTATGTGGAGGGAGGGAGGAAGGGTGTGAAAATAGAATATTTCTGTCGTGCTACATCTTTAAGCAACCATTTTTACAACCGTTGCCTTTAAATTCAGATTACATTAAAAAAGAAAATTTTTCTGGGGCAAATATTGGTTATTTTGGTGAAGTGATTTTCAAGATGACGGGTGGCCTATTTAGATAAATCTTAAAGTTTTGTTGCCATGGTTCGTAAAGGCTTTGTAAAGTCAGACATAATTAACAATAGAGGAAATCAAATGAAAATTTTTAAGAAGGAAAATTGTTTAAACAAAAACTTAAAAGTTTCAAACAATCAGTATAAAAATAATTTAGCTGTAAAAGTATCAGTTTTTATATGTCGTTTGTGTTGGGTTTTCTAATAAACTGTTAATTTTCTTGGAAACTATATTTTATTTTAAAAACGACTTAAACAACTATACACAAATTTATACCTCTAAAATGATTGTCTGTATTGATTTCTATGTAAAATGTTAAGTTTATTAGATAACTAATCAGGACAAAACAATTTACCGCCCACCATTCGTACTAACTAACTCAATAAAATAATCATTATATCCAATTAATTAATACACAGAAAGTACCATACGTTTTTACCATCTTCATTTTGTTGGAAAAAACAGCCTCATTTATTTAATGTTATAGTTATTGTCTTAAATAAACCAACTTTTCAACATAAATTTTTTTCGCTACATGCCCCTAAATTTTAAAGAGAGGGAGGATTTCGTCAGTTTCGAGTTTTTCGTGGGTATAACTCCTCTTTATACAATTTACTATATCCAACCAATGTCCCTCATGGAATTTCGGACGAACCTTTCCCCCCTTTGATCACATATGGTATGCCTCCCCCAATTTTGAAAAATTAAAAAAAAACAACATGCTAAAATACACTTTTAAAAAAAACAATATATAGGGTAATATAAATGTGTTTTCCGATATTAATCTTCCACTGCAGGTTCAATTTCTCACCCGTTCGGACCAAAAAGCCGATACAGGTAGTCGAACTCAAACCCCCGCCCATCTTAACCTATGGAGTAACGCACCCTAGCAAGACAAAAGAAACAAGACAAAATATTTTTAAAATTTTACGCTATGTTTAAAAATTATCACAAAATAAATTTAGATTATTATCAAATGAACGCAAAATATCATTATTCTATGAACGCCAACGAGTTTTTAATGAAGATAAACAGCAGCAGTCTGGCATCAAACTGTAAACCGTATGAAAGTTTTCTTCCCTGCGGTGCGATTGCCAATTCTTTATTTAATGATTCCTTTGAATTGTTTAAAATTCGGTCGAAGCAAATTGCTCCATCTAATAAAACTACAACTCTACAGCTTAACAAAATAACACTTATTAAAGAGAAAGGGATACTGGCGCATCCAAAAATAAAATCAAAATTTAAAATGCCCCCAGTCAACGACTTATACAATTACTTTCCGCCATGGAGAAAGCCTCCCAGTTGGAGTCTTGATTTTTATAACAAAGTTTTTACCAACGCTTCCGACAATGCTGACTATGGATTCAAATATGAACCTTTAAGTAAGTGATTTATTGTTCCAAATTAAGTGTAATATATCTTGGATTTAAAGCAGGTGCGTAGTTATGTAGTTCTGAATTAAGGGTTTTTAAGTGTAGGAAGAGGTTACAATGACAACTAGGGCCAATCATATGTAGAGCAAAAATAGAGAAACAGCGAGTATCAAATATTTTAAATATTTATTGGTTTTAAAATCTCGACCCCTCTCCTCTAATATTTCTTGAATACTTCTTAATATTACGAAAACAAAAGCATTTTTTGGGGAATTTTAGTTTTTTGCCGCTTCGTAGGTACGGCGCTGCTGGTGCTCTTGGTTTCCACTTTGTTAATTCAATGTTTCAATTACAGAAAATGCTTTTATTTAAAAGCTTAGAATGGAATTTTTAAAATTAATTTTTAAATTTTGAATAGTTTTACAATCAAACCATCCTAAACATAAAAATCCTATATAGGTTCAAAACTAAAGGTAAACCCAACGTGGCTGCAACAGTTGTTCGTTGGACTGAAAAATGCCTCCCATTAAGTAACCACTCAAATCAGGAAAATCTAACGTCACTCATATCAGCCAATCAGAATTTAGAAAATGAAAGATTTGAAGAAAAAAAGCTTTTTGAGATAGTGAGTTTATATTGAATATTTTTTTGTGACACAAAAAAAGAGAAAAATGACTTGTAAAATGAACATGTAAGAAACAAACTATTCCAGCTAATTTTGGTTTGCTTAACTTTTTAAAGTAAAAACAACTTATTTTGCTTAATGAAAATAATTGTTCATAAAAATACTATTATTAGTGATGATTCTGTAACTATTGTGATGTTAATAAAAAAAGAAACCTTTAAATTTATTTAGCACAAACTGATATGTTGATCACTTTAACATAATAAAACATATCATAGTATTTAGCTAATTAAATTAATTATAAGTTTTAAACTAATTAGAGAAAATACAATTTTTCAAATTTTATTTTTCCTTTTTTTGTATGTAGTGGGCACCTCGCACTGAACTTGCAAATAAACATAAGTATAGAACCTCACAAACATTAAACCTGTTACAAAAATACATCATACATAAATGATTTATTACCTCATTCTGATGTTTATATGCAAAAAAAACCTAAATAATTACCTTTATCACAACATCTGTGTCTCCATATATTTTTTATTTTTACATGCAAATCTTTAATTACACGTTTTAAAACAGACAAATTTAATAATCAACATATCATAATTATCAGGTGGTGTTATAGCTTAGCATATCAGGTTCAAGTTGTTTGGCCATTAGCTTTAAAACATTGCATGGTACAAATTAAACATACAAAAACATAAGATATTGTGTGTTCTATATCTTATGTTTATTTTAAGTTTCAGTGCAAGGTGCCTATACGTTTTTTTTCAAATTTTCTGTTTTCTTTTTTTTCTCTCGTACAGTAAAAGACGCTTATTCAGAACTATTCCATAGCATTTTGCCGAGTGGCCAAAAGGTTTGTATTAATGCCGTGCAAAATTAGGTAATTGCGCCGAGGGGTTTAGTGGGATGACCTTTTGACCCCTAAACTTAAAACCGTTAAATTACTTGAAAAAGTTTTAAAATTTTTACAATGTTTTTTGAAGATTTTAAAAATTAATACAAGGTTATTTTTAAGTCCACAATGCTCCAAATGTTTTATAATCAATTTCAGGAAAAGCCCATTGTGCATAATCACATGCGTGTAAATTTGCAGGTTGCGCTATTTCTAACATTTTACTGTAAATTTCTTGTGCTCTTTCAAAATTTTACGGTCTTTGATGTAATGAGGAAACAAAACAAGATTTAAACGCCAACAAATGGCTGAGGTAATTAACCTTGCAAAATTGCAGACATATTTTTTGTAGTAATTACTCTAAATAGCATGCTAGTCAATCGTCGATGGACTTTTTTTCAATTTCGGAACAAAGCGTGGAAAAAATTAAATATTTTGTCTTTGTGATAGTAACATCTAAATCAGGCTCATTTGCATCTGTTCATAGGAATATTTTTAAACTATAATTTTCTGTGTCGTGAT